>KL566715.1:1761-22678 GCA_000715275.1 Gyrodactylus salaris
TTCGGAATCCTGAGTTTGTGTTATGGTTTCATGTCAGTCTTAATAAAAAAAATTATAATGCCTAATATAAGGTTAACCACATACCTACTATTTAGTAGACAAAAAAAAAACATTCATATAAATAAATAATAGTTTCGAAATGTCTTGAAAGAAAAAATCTCTATTGCCAGCCTAAGCCAAAATTTCCATCTGATTATAATACACTTCAGAGTTGAAAATTTCGTCGCTTTTCATCAGCTCGTAGTAATAAATAATCCCATTCAAATCCCATCAGACACAGAGTATCATTCTCCTAAGAAATTCACTTCAGTAGTTAAACGGTTATAAGATTATTCTTGAGAAGAAAAATTACATGCATCAAATCTATTTATTTTCACTCAGAGAATGGGATATCTAATAATCAAGTTTTTGGTATAACAAAGAGGTTTTACGTGACTATGAATTGTACCTTAGGAAATCGAAGAATTAATGTTCAGGAATTGTCTGTAGAACTTGTTTGTTCATGAGTTCATCAAAATCAGCTCCAAGGCTTCCAGACTTATTCAGATTTCAAAGATGAAACCTTGTAAATCAATGTTTTTTTGTTCACTAAATTATCAACAAAAAATACTAACACAATTTCACACAACTCCGTACTCTTCTGTAACGAAACTCCCCGAATTACATCTCTCACCGGGTATAGACGCGTTTCATTCTTTTGGGACTCATCATTATACCGCAGGCGCCGAGAGTCGAACTTGGTTCATTCGTTCTGGAGCCATGGGTGGGCTAGCTAGAACGTTATCCCCTGGACCATCTTGGTGGGATATCGGTTTTCAATCAGGAACAGGAAAGTGATCAAATGTGTTAGCCTATTCGATTGTGAGCGACAGACCTATTTTTTAGTATTTCCTTACATTTGAAAATTCAAAAAACCGACTGCCCACGAGCTTACTTACGAGTAGGTCGAAAACACATATATAATGTAAAACTTGCATAACAATTCTATTTGAGCAAAAGTAACATAAACTAACGGAAATTTAGGTTTGACTTGTAACTGTTGATCGTGTAATCATCATTGATTGCAGAAGTTTTTCATAAAAAAAGATGGACATTTTGGACGAAAAAATATTCACCCTACACTTAAGCAATGCTTTTTGATTTTACCTCTTTTAAATAGTGCACAATCGTTATCTGGACATGATTTCACGAGGAACTGTGTATTAAACATTTATTCTAGGTGTTGGAACCGGGCCAAAATAGTTTTTGTATGAAAATCGTATTAAAATTAATTTGAACTTGCGCCAAAACTTAAACCGAGATTCTCTCGACCATCTAAAGATTCTGTGAGAGATAGGAGTAATATTTAGCAACTACGTGAAAAATGCCATCCATTAGAAGAAACGTTTTCTATTAATAGTCTTTTGTTAGGAAGATGTGACTGATGCGCGATATCTAGTTTAAAATTAGCCAGAATTTTGAAATCTAAACGGAGAATATTTTTCAAACAATCTGATTATCTTTAGAAGCGGCATAATTTGCTTGAACAGAATATATGGATATTTCAATTCAGTAGCCTTTAATCAATGGCGTCCATTTGAATTTATTTATAATTATTGAGCAAGCTAAAGCGATTCCTCGTGTTCTTATTTCAAAAAGCAGTGCCCTACCCTACACTCATTGGTTTATCATGTACTTTAATTTTCTCTTTATATACTAAGCCGTTGTAGAAGTCTGATGAGAATCGCCGAAAATATAGCTTGTGAAAACCAGAATATCTTCGATGAAATTCGGCACCTCTCTTCTTACAAAAAACTTTTCTCACGCTAAAAAGAGAGTCAAACTCCACTTCTTAAAAAAATCTTTCATAAAACGACGTTTCTCCCCAGATATTTGGTATTTATTCACAAGAAATATAGAAATAAATGATCGAAATAAGGTCCAAGTCTACAGAACTACTGAGAGCCGAACTTCTCCCGAATCTTATTCGCGAGATTCTCAATCTTCTTATTAATTTCACTCGGTGTTATCATGGCATCGTCTTCGTTCTCCGTCTGGTCATCGGTCAACGTCTCCCCGAGGAGGTTTCTCGTTACAAAGTTCACCATACTGACCAAGCTGCATTCCCCAGTCCCCTTGAAGCTCTCCACTGTGCACGCTATGTAGCATCCAATACACGGCCCACATGAGCATCTTCCAAAGACCCTCGCTAGCTTCATGACGATGCCATGAAATGTCTTCTTGATAGACTCTTTGAATCGTTTCATTTTGCTCGGTTTCTTGGTTTCCTCTTTTTCCCACACCTCAACCTCTGTCTTTCGAGGTGTGGCTGTTCGTTTTGACGTTTTTAAGAAGTCCTTCACCTGCTTAGTTTCAAAGCATTTGTTCTTTATGGAGCAGCTCTTTGAGCATTGCTTTAGCTGTGAAAAGAAACTCTTTACACAAATGACTGTGTCCAAGAGGCTTGCTGAGATCATCAGAGTAAGGTAGCATAGAAAGATGATATGAACCTAAAATAGAAGTTATTTAGTTAAATCTTGATGAGACATATTTAAGGATGGCAGAAGCCGCCATCGTATTTTATACGAATATTATAAAAATTTTAAATCCATATTTCTGCACTGGTAATGAATTAATGAAAATACACATTCGGGTTTTCTATAAAAATAATCCTTTCCACTTCAAAATAACTTCATGGAATTTCTCGAATTTTCAAAAATTTTTGAGTTTTCAAAACTGTTTGAGTTTTCTAACCATAATCCTAAAATCAGCAGAAATCTGAAAATTCAAGAACAGATTCGTACTAATTCCTTGATTGCCTACAGAATGGCTCAGAGTCGCGTCTAGAGATTAAAAACTTGGGTTCGTCAAGAGAACAGTTTTGAATACTCACTTTTCTCATAGGCAAAAGAAAAATTAATATTTTTAGCAAGTAACAGAGCTATTAATTAACCAAGTCTTGCAAAGAGGAACGTGACATTCGCAAGCAACATTTAGGTGGCTATTTGTTGTATCCGAAGAGTTGTTATCGATCAAATTGGGGTTAGGTCTAAGTATAGAAAAACTGTTCAAATCCTCACAAAGCGAGAGGTTATATAGTCGATCCAATTGTCGGTACGAAGATAACAGAATATGGTCATCGTGCACGAAGTTTCTCGTGTCATAAGTAGGGCAACCTTAAGTATTTTTTTCTGTGGATTCCTTGTGTGTCGAGGGAACTAAGTTCGAAATGTACTTTTAGTCCATTTTGTACTAAAAGGTAATATAAATTATTAAAAGGTACTTTAAAGTACTTTTTTCCGAAATTCAAAATTTTCCTGCTTGGTCAATTAGGGTTTCAAATATTTGCGTATAAATTGACAAAATCAGCACTCATTTTATATGGTGTATAGTGAAATTTTTAGATATTAGAATTATCTTTTTCTTAGGGCCTGTAACTTTGCCTTCGTATTTTTTATTTAAGAGCTCATATTTCTATAATCATATCAGATTTATTCTTTTACATAGTAGTTGAAATTCTATGAAATGGGCTTGATTCAACCACAATCCTCGTCAACTTTGAGATATTTTAGTACAGTAAAAAAAGTAAAATTTAATCATACTGAAATGAGTGATTTTGTAAGCTACACTAAAAAGTTCCCACAGGTCTTAATCGAAAATTCATGCTTCAGTTGCATCCTATGCATTCGTGAAAGGAGATCCAGAGGATGCTTTTGTATATTTTTCTCTAAAATATGCATATTTTAGACATAAAAATGTACGTGTTCTACTCGGCAAAAAGTTTATTTTTGCATATCTTCTTGGATTCGTCTTTAGAGATCGAGCTGAGAAGGATAGTCGAAGAGCGATAGGATTTTACCACAGAGGACTATGACCGTTTTAATAACATAGATTTTAGGAAGACTTGAGAGGGACCCTGACATCGAGTTTTAGTCGTTAATCCCAACACCCGAAGAAGTTCCGCGATATTACCTTGATTAAACTTTTAGACATCTTGAAAGAAGTTAACAGGATACAGCAACGACGAATTACCCCTTCTCGGGAGAACATCTATTTTCCAACATCTTCTGATTATTAAATGGAAGATATGCTTAGATTGAAAGTAACTTATCAATAGAAAAAATAATTGAGTGGATTGAAAGGGATAAAGATTGAGAAAATACTTTTTATATTTTTATTAAAATGAAAAATAATTATACACCTCGGTTTTATATATTTCAGAGATGAGATTCTTTTTGATAATCTAGTATTGAATTAATAAATGCTCTAATCTGGTTCTAAATGGCGGAGTAGGTGCTATTTTGGAAGGATGCACTCATGGTCTCATCAAAGACCTTTTCAATGAGATAGGTCCTTGCTTGCGCTTGGGTAATGCCATCGGCGACAATCTTCTTCGAGTTCAACGAAGCAACAGCAGCATAGTCATCACGACCATTTTTGATCACCTCAATGTTGAGGTTGGGATAACGGCTAAAGACTACGTGCGCCTTGTGAATGGGAAATGAACGCATTGACTCGTCCAGGGACTTTCTGAAATGTGGCCATATGACATCGGCAACCTTCTCCAAGTTCCCGTCTGTGTCTATGAATAGGGCACCGATGAGGGCGTAAAAGTTGACATTCAGAGCAATAATCTTCTCTTGGCCTGGAATGTTCTGGGGGTAGGAATCCCGATTACTAATCGATGAGCCCTTCTCGATCATGACGTTGAAGCCGTTGGTTTCTAGGATCCTCTTGAGTTTCTCATTGTCGATAAGAGATGCCCTGAGTTGGTTCATTTGAGAGGGGCTCAGGTAGTCGTGGTTATTGAAAATTTCCCTTGTCGTGATTAGTTGGAAGATGGACTGGCCGATGAAAACTAGAGACTCGTTGTTGCCGAATAACTCCACTTCCTTGGTTTGATGATAAGCAATTGTTGCCTTCGTGACTAGTCCGGAATAGCGGAAACGGTATTCAAAGTATTGCTCAACTGAGAAGACGAGCATCTAAAAATAGGTGCATGTTAGAAATAAGGAGATTTGTAATTTTTATGCAATCAGTAAAAATGTTGCATGACTGACCTTTTTCTTGGCATAACGAGGGTTGAAGATGACCATGTCACTTATCGATTTCAACTTTTCCGTATCCTTTTTCGGTATCGGTAGACGTAGAGGTTTCACAGCAAAGTTGGCCGACTCAAGGGGTAATTGTATGAGATTGATGAACTTTTTCAAATGCTCCGGTCCCATGTGGATAAAGACGACCGCTATTAACGCCAAGAGGGCGTCGCAAATGTTCTTGTTGGAGATCTTTTGAAAGAATCTCTCGTCTTCTTTTAATTTGATCTCTGGCATCTGCAAATGGAAAAAGGATTTAAAATTGTATTTTTCTAATAAATTTAATCCTCAAGAATCATTGGATAAGACCTGGAACCTTGAATAGACAACTACAGGTAGTAAGTGAATTATTTATTATAAAAATTAACCAAAACTATTTTATTGGATATTATAAAAATGAAATGGAATAATTGGTTCAAAATGCTTAGTGAAAAAAGGCCAAGAAAAATATCGTGCAACATGAGAATGCTTACACTTGAATCAACAAAGAAGGCCGAAGGCAGACTATCGAGGCTGGAGAAGGTCCTAGCAACAAGGAAATATGGCAAACGAATCTTGTTGCCAGCCTCGAGGATACTCTGATGAGAGATTAGGCCCATCCTCCTGCGCGTTAGAATGGTCTCATTTCCACTCCAAATCTCCTGCTGAAATAGGTGATAGGTGGAGATGAACTTTAGAATTGTCTCACCATACCAACGGTACCTCTCCATATTGTGCAAGAGATTTGCAGTTATTGTAGTGAAGGCCACGAGGACGTTGGATGGATTGAGTTTGGACACACGGGAGAGTCCAATGGTTAGGGATGGCTCACCAATGATGGGCTGCTTCATGGACAACATGTTGTTCGTAATGATGTCGTTCTTGGTGAAGCCAAGAATCATCTGTTCAACATCCTCTGATGTCTCGAGAGTCTTGAAGCGTTTCCTGGGCGGTTGGGTGTTGTTCACTGATAGAAAGTTGGATGGATGAAAGTCTAATCGATCAGGAATCAGAATACACTCAGATACTGGAACGTTGATCTATAGAGAGGGTATCACAAAATCAGTTATTTAATTAATGAGGTTTTGAGTAATGCGCTGGCTATTCCTTGAAAAGCAACTCACCTCTTCGAGGGGTATAAGGTAACCCTCTTCCATACTCTTTTGTAGGATAAAAGTGAACTCTGATGTACGAATTGCATTCTCGAGGTTGAAGAGAACCGAAGGCATTGCCCACAATTGAAAGAGAATCCAACTGGGAAGTGGGTGTACCTGTAGGAGATATGATGGATAGTGGTAGTATTTCGGATGCTCCGGAGCTTTGGATTTATGGCCATTTGAAGGATTAGTGAGGCTCTTATTCCTGGAGATCCGGCACACCTTGGCGAGGACACGATTGATCTCGAGATGGGGAATCTTCTTGAGGTCGTAGTTGTACTTGTCCAAGTTGCGAAGATTCTGCGAAATACAACGGTCGTGATAATTAAAGTTGTTGTCGGAGCCTTTCTCAGGGGAACTCTTGTAGAGGGTGTTGGGGTAGAGGTTCTCTGATTGGCCGTCGCATAAAAAGTAGCCACGGTTGTCCCTGAGGAAGATGGGACGAATTATACGACCCTTCCACTGCTCGACGGGTATTTGGTTGAGTCTCAGGTTGGAGCGGGTGACGCCGGTTATGGCGATACGCTTCACGTCGTTGCTATAGGCGAGAGAGTCTGGAATTTCACTGTTACGACTCCAACTGACCAAATCGTTCAGGGTGTCCCAGGCGATTGTGCCTCCTAACGATTAACAAATTAATAAAATACACTTTCAACTTGAATATTTATTCAACGTAGTCAGTATTATGATACAATATGCAGTGTTTTTTATTATTTCTTCGATTTGTTAAAATTTTTATAATTTCAGTTTGACAGCCAATAAATTAATGTAAAATTGTTAGTAAGAAAAGTTGGTACCTTTTGCTTAAAATAAAACTTTTTTATTACATTTAAACTTTTAGACCCGAGGTCCTAGGACAAATTTGAGCAAAAGTTTGTGTTTATCTCATGAAATATACTTCACGGAAAAAAAGTACTTTAATTACTTTGTGTAGCTCTAATTATTAGGAGGTTTTTCCCAGTCTATTCCATGACTTGCAACAATAATCTCCCATAGACAACAAGGTTGGCACAAAAAGTGTGCCTTGTTGTGATGCTAACAAAATGAAGGCCTATGTTAACTCACTCTGGGAGTCGAATATCGACATGATGCAGTTGATGCGTGAGACATTGGGATTAAAGACAAGATCTTTAGTGAGATTCGGTTCAGGGAATAGCCGGGAGAAGGACTTTCCAAAGGCCTCCGAGTCGAAGGAGATGTTATTCAAGATTGAATGACACCTCTTGAGAATGTCCAACTGAGTAGAGTTCAATTCCCCGTTGCATTTGACCAGTTCAAAGGTAACCCTGTATTGGGAGTATGGCAGGAAGAAGGGGATTCTGGTGACTATGTTATTCAAGGAAATTGGCGCAGAGAATATGCATACCACCTTTCCGGTATCGACGGAGAAGGCATCTCCGGGTAGTTCGCTGACACACGACAAAGGGGCCAGGTCGGGAAAGTTGATCTGGTAGACGTAGAAGCGAGAATTGGGTCTCAGCACCTGTTGATAGGGATAACTGAGTGTCTTGGTTCGCATTATCGGGACAGGATTCTTTATTTTCCTAGATAAATGTTCACTGTCCGAGTCATAGCCGGACTCCTTGCCGTTGGAAGAGCAGCCGCTGGGATTCCTCTTATCCCTCAGCTCATTGGTGCGACCGGAGAATTTTCTCTGGCCCTGAGAGAATTCTTGATCCACTTCCATATTGTAGTCGCCAACATCATTTGTATTTCTACCATCTCTGACTAGATTCCCAAGGGAGTTTCTCTTGTTCAAGCCCTGCTTCGTACTCTCCAGGTTATTGTTCTTGAGAATAGTCGAATGCTCATTTGAAATGAGTGGTTCTGATATCCTACGCATTCCTTGTTGTCGGGGAATGAGGGGTGTGCTTTCAGTAAAGTCTATTCGTGTAGAGCAAAAGAAGCTCTTTTCATTAGGTTGCGGCACTGGAATCTTGTAGGGTTCGTTCTCTTTAATCGGCGGCTGCAGGTGATGGTTATAGGATGGCTGAGCAATCTGATGCTTCATCATTGTTGGTGGAAAGTTGTAGTTCCTAAGAGACACTGGCGGTGGATATAAATTCGTGTGCATAGCGGAATGTGGCATAAAAATATTTGGAGGTGGCAAGGCCGGATTGAAGGGCACGCCAAAGTTGTTCGGCATGAAGCCGACTGGATAGCTGGGCTTCGTTGGCTTTTGCAAAATCGGTTCTTCAACTGGGCAGACACTTTTGCTCCTGACCCTTCGGTCGAGTTTGAATTCATTTTCTTTCTGCAGCGGGGCATTCTCTTGGATGATTTTGGGTTGCTCCTCTCTCAGAACACTCTTACATCTGCCGCGGTTTACAACAGGCGGTTCGTTCACCTTTCTCTCACTGTACCTTCGCTGTCTATGATCGTCGTTTTTCACTGCTCTTGTCGGCATACAATGGCCACTATTGTATCGATTATTTGGGCCTCTTCTATTCGCGACAGTCTCATAAATGTGTTCTTCTCTGGCTGGTGATCGACCATTCCTTCGGGCGGATTGTCTTTGATTAGATTTTCCTCGATTAGGCTTGTTTTGAGGCATTCTCTTCTCAGAGGCATTCTCTTCTCAGAAGACTCTCTTGCTTGATTACGTCTATCAGAGGGTCTCCTATCTGAAGGTCTCCTATCAGGATCTACTCTCTGATAAATCTTGGCATCTTCTGGTCTACCGGGTGCCATTGATTTGGCTCGATTGAAGCCACCTCTAGCTCGTGATGGTGGGCTAGGTGATTTCTTCCTCTGATCAAAGCGAGCGTAAAAGTCATAGCCGACATCATCGTAATTGACAGCTTTTCTAGTTTCGACATTAGTTTGCCTGTTTTTCGAGGCTTTTGGATTTGAAAGTACCTCACGGTTGTCAATTTCAAAGCGAGTCACACTCTTTCCTCTCTTCCTGGGACGGTCCTGACGCTTAAGGATACCTCTGCTGGGAGTGTCTTGGGAGGAGTAGACGTTGTAGATAGATTCGTTGTCATCTACGTAGGGATTCATTTTCTGGAATTCATCCTGCCTCACAGCGCTCTGGCCCCTATTGCGAGAGGATTGAGGTAGATTCCTCTCTTGTAGACGTGGAACGCTCTTTCCACGAAATCTATTAATTAAAGACATGCCCTTCGGCTCAATAACAGGAGAATCTGGACATTGGCCCTCTTCTGATGAACTAGGCGTTCTTGGCCTGGATCTATTCGGGATGCTATATGAACTCGGCAATTGCCTATTATTATTCGGGAGAGGTTTCGGTGTTTGTGGTGTGTTGGACATTTGAGAGATGTTGGGAAATGAAAATGTCGCCGGAGGTCGGATTTCAGCCTTCTTCACAGGACTAAATCTGCAGACGTCCATCTCCTGGTCGGCTTTAATCTGGGAGTTTTTACTAATTACCGGTTGTGCTTTCATTTGGTACATGTCGAAAATGTCGGATTCACTCTGCTTCTTAATGACATTCTCCACCGGGGGATTTGAGAATTTCGGAGTGGGCAGAAGGGGTGATTTGGTGGTAGACGATTCGTTGCACTTGATAGAGGGCTCTTTCACTATAGGCAACATGACGTTGTGGGAACTGTGGGTTTCTTTGATGATGACAACATTTGCCTCCTCGTCGAGGTCCACAGAAGGTTCAACAACGGTTTTTTCCATATTGCTGATGGATTTTCTTGAGGTGTTATCAGTCAGGTCGGATTCAATTTTGGTGTTGTCCTTGCTAAAGGAGCGTGTCTTTCTTGAGACTTTGTTGTCTCCATTTTGGGCCCTCTTCTCCAGGAATTGAGTGATTTTTGTGGCATTTAGGAATAGATTTGAATCGAAAAGTCCTAAAGGATAAAACAAAAAAATAATAAGAAATTAGATGTAGCCATTATTCTTGTAGGATATTTTCGATAATTGAGATCACTTTCATGTTTAAAAGTTACAGCACTTACAAGTATTTAAAAAAGAATTTCAGTTTACTGAGTACAATTGTCAATGAAACTTTTTCCCCTCTGAGATACAGGAAAATACGCCTTTTCAACATTCAGGATAAGTCGATCTACTAAATACCTTTATTGATGTCTAATTACAGATATGCTCAAAATTCTTCTTAATTAATTTTGCTGCTTTTTTAGTGTATTTTAGCTATTTTCACAATGTTATTAAACTTACTTTTAACGGATTATAAACCTTATTTATTTTGAATAAAATATGGTAAAAATTATAAAAATAAGAGATTAAAATTGAATTTTACATGTATCATTAAAATGGGTAAAACATACCCAATTTATAGAGATACTCGAGTAGTTTGACTCTACAACTTCGATTTGCATCGTTTTTATTGGGCTGTGGATCGCTAACAAACTCTTGATCGATACCAATCGACATGGGAAGTTTGATGGAGGCGATGAACTTGGGATTCTCTTCAGCGCCAGTCTGCTTATGCTTCGTTATCAGAGACAAACGGGCCCTAATGACGTTCTTGGCAATGTTGAAGAACCTAGAGGAATATTTGATAATCAAAAATATTCAGTGGAGTTAATCGTGACAAGATGAAGAATTACGAGTCCACTAAGGGCTTGTGAGGAAGTAATCGAATAAGTATTATCAGATAAACAAACATTTAAAAGGCTTATTTTTCAGGCCAAAGATAGCACTCACCTTTCCAGAATATAATGAGCGGTATCCAAAGTGATAATAGGTCCGCATTGGCCCGTTGGCTTAAACGAAGTCTTGGCTACCAAAGAGCACTCCCAGGACATGGAATGCGAGAGGATCGATTGCGCCGCAACCACTGGAGCGTGCACGGGCTTAGGTAGATTGGAAAAGTACACCAGGGAGGATGACTGCGGCTTAAGCCATTTCTTAATCGAGGCATTCTTCTCGTCGTTTTGATGCAAATGTGTCGTAACCACCAAGTCACAGGGACACGTTTCGGGAAGTTCATCGCCTAGGTCTGTGCTCACGAGAACGTTGAAGGAGGAGCAGAAGAAGCTGTCAAATGTTATCATTTGCTTCGGCTGCGTCATGTAAATGTACTCACTCGCCGTTTTGACGCTTACAAGGTAATCTGACTTTAAGGCCGAGTACTCCAGATAAGTCTTAGAGACTATATTTATAAACTTGGAAAGGATATGAGCGGATAGCTTTGATTCAACAAAGACAGTACATTTAAACTCTGAGTCGCAGGCCTTCTTTTGATGATTGGAAATGGTCTTGATTAAAACTTGCAGCTTCTCGGACATGATAAATCTATCAAATATATTGCGGAGATTGAATAGGGTTTCAATGTTGTGATTGAATTTCCTCAGTGAACTTAGAATCTCTTCAATCAACGGGCTGTAGTGTTTCCTTTTCAAGGCTTCTTCGTAGATTTTGATGAATTCGTAGAGAAACCAGACACCGAATTCCTTGAGAAACTTGAACATTTGATCAATGGCAGCTCTAAAGGACTTCATGAAGCCTTGGTCTGGCGATTGATTCTTTGAGATGCCAATCTTATCCCTTAGGGATGTAATCATTTTGTGTAGGTGCTTAATAGGATCGGCAGATAACTGTAATTCCGCGGCAGTTAGGACCTGTTCGTTGATTTCAACCTTGTCAGAGTTGTTGAGAAGGGTGGCGTTAACAACTTGTTGGATTAATTGCAGAACGTTGCTTGAGACTAAAGAAGTGATAGACACCATCTTTGGCTTATCACGGGCTAGCATGTACTGATGATAGCAAATGGTAGTTATTGGGTTAACCGTGTCAAAGTTGGCATCTTTGCAATCGTGAAGAATCACCAAAGAGAAATCGTCCAGGTTCACTATGCGATGGTTCATTGCACTAGAGAGGTATGTCTCAAGAAATAGATGCAGGCGTACGTTTGAATTTCGATACTTGAGGAAAAATGGTTAAACTAAATTTCAAAATACGAATAAAATTTACAGAACGCCAACTGGGAAAAAAATGCTAAGCTATTAAGCGTAGAATCACTAAGTAAAGAGACAGATTGATCAGAATAACTCACAAATTCGAATGATTCCAGAACGCAAGAGCCGATATATTTTTTGGTGTCAATGAGGAGTTCCTTGCGAAAGAAAGTGTCATAGCTTTCAAGGTTATTTTCTAGAGGATGAAAATGAATAGGGAAAGAAAAAAACTCACTATTTTTGTAACAAATGAGAATGTTCTTTAGGGTTGTGCTGTTAATCTCCTTACTAACGAGAGAGGAAATGAGTTGTTTCTTTGAGGTTTCATTCTGAAGGGACACTAGGATGTTTCTCGGACTATTGACCAGCTTTTCGATCTCCTGATCATTCATTATTCTGACATGAAGGGGTGGCGAGGTGGTATATTTAAAATAGAAGATTTCTCAAATCTAAACACTTAAACAAAAAGAATTTATTCATATTGAATAGTATTTAAAACAATTATTTTCTATCAATTCAAATGGGGCTCTGCGATAAAAGCGAGGCCCTCAACTCTCCATTCCTTCTCAAATACTCTTCAGTACAACCGTCAAATACAGAAATTACACAATCTGAATTATTCTGGCCTAGAATATCTGAAGAGCTGAAAAATCACATATCCTTCAATGTAAACATTTACAAAATCTATTATGAATACGGTGCTTGGTTCACTAATAAAGTGCGTCATTTGCATTCTAAATTTTCCTCCCTTTAGTACCTGAACCTTATCCGCTCCTACCTCTTTCGTTCATCAATCTCTCCAGAAATCAAGGAGCCAATCGTGCACATTTTAATGCAATCCTCTCGTTTTCTAGTCGAAGGAATGAAGAGAATCTCTGAGATTGTAAAAGATCCCATTTCTTCCGAGTTCCCATCAACGAATAAGCCTTCACATCTCTTGAGTCTCCTACATGACTCGGGAAAGAGTCGTATTCTGGTTGTAGCTGAAAGCTTCGATATTGCATTTTTAATATCCCAATACCTGGATTGTGTCTGTCAAAAGTTCTCCAAGCCAAGCGGCTTCAATATAACGCTCTTTGAACCTCCACATGGAAAGGTTAACCAATTCACCTACTACATGAGTGTTACCAAGTCAAAGTTGAAGAGTAAATTTATCCTAATTACATCGCTACCGTTCGACTTGAAGGAGAATTACACAGACTTTGAAAGGGTCATTTTCACCTACAACTCCAACGAGCTACTCCCCTTCACTGCACATTACAACAGCAAGCTTTACATAATGTGCAGTGAAGAGTCATCAATGGAGGTTCTGGAGAAGCCCTGTAAGGTTCTGGAGAAGCCCTGTAAGGTTCTGGAGAAGCCCTGTAAGGTTCTGGAGAAGCCCGCCAAGGTTTTGGAGAATCAAGAGAAAGACGTCCTAATCGATTATGAAAAGTGCATTGAAAACTTTTTGCAATTTACTCAAAAGAAAATCTCAAGTCCCTTGACAATGAATATATCGATCAAATTCACGTTAAATCGTAAACATGTCGCAAGTATAGAGGTACCGAAAGAGTTGAATCTGCCTAACCTGGTGAATGTGAGTTGAAAATAATATATTGATCTCTTTATGCATTAGAATGATAAGGTTTATTTATAGAAATAATCTGGTTAGAATAAGATTTATTAGATCAAGCATCCACTGATTACACAAGTTGAATTGATACAGACTGGGTTTTTATCTTGTATCTGATAAATATTTGCCAAGTTGTGAAGCGTCAAAGCTTGAGCTGGGAGGGTTAAGAAGAAAATATTTTTATCCCAATGACTCATCCTTTTTTGAATGCACTAGAGAAAAGGGGTCTCATTATTTTATTTTTCCTTATCAAATTACACGCATATAAGCAAGTATCTACCTTTGTTTAATTCTCAAGGCCCCTTCTTGAAAATTTCTCATGGACGAAAATGTATGGTTGTTTTAACAAAGTGAATCTCAAGGTTAGAACTCGAATTAATTCCAATTTCTCCCATTCAGTCCAGCTCCTTCCCCACCATCTCGGAGGCGATTAACGATGTCAACAAGGCCTTTTGTCTCCTCCTACAACAGAAAGGTCACTTGGATGAAGATTATTGTCTAATAGAACACGAAAATACTCCTTTGAAAGAACCCAAAAAGTCTGGCAAGGTCAAGGTGGTTGAAGACTTGCAACTGAAAAAGCACATTGCTGCTGAAGAGTCAACTGGTCTGCCAAAGAAAACTAAATGTCAGCCTAGTACACAAGATAATAAACCATTCTCGTTCAAAAAGCTCAACACATTTCCCATACAAGTGAGTGTTGAATGTAACTTGGCCAGACTACTTATGAGTAGATTCACACTACTATCTATTTTACTGGGTATCAATCAATACTAAACATTCAAAAAAAATGTTTATTTGATAAAATAATGAATTACATGTATCTTTTGTTTTAAATCTCATTCGATTCAAATATTGATTGAAAATTAAGAAAAGAAAAATTCTTCAAATATTTCTGTTTGCCAGATAACTCTAACTGAAAAGAAAATACTTGAAGGTAGTTGGGGATCTAATTTTCCTTTCTCAAAAGAATGTCAAATGCCTCAGCCATCCCTATCAGAAGCCATTGACAAAAGACAGCTCCTATTACGTCTACAAGTGCTCCTTCCCTCTGCCAGATCTCCTAGCGGACTCGAACGGGCTCCCAAGGAACTCCTTCACGCACGCCAACAAATCCATTGCATACATCTTTAGGGAGAGAATCTCTCAAAGCGACCTTGTCGCAAGATTCCCCCTCTACCAGGAATACGCCATGCATAGGGTCATCTTCCAGAGAGTGGACATTGACACTTGCACTCCGT
The DNA here is from genome assembly GCA_000715275.1 of Gyrodactylus salaris. Lineage (NCBI taxonomy): Eukaryota > Metazoa > Platyhelminthes > Monogenea > Gyrodactylidea > Gyrodactylidae > Gyrodactylus > Gyrodactylus salaris. The sequence continues at coordinate 16,720 of KL566715.1, forward strand.
TGAATGAGGTCCAGATTGAAACCTTGACCATGGTGCATAGGTTGATTGTCGAGAATACCTTTCACATGCGATTCCTTGGAGAGGAGTATTTCCAAAAGACCGTAATCCAGGACGGTTCTCTCCTCAACGGGCTGACGTATAATCCATTGGAGGCTAGGATTTGTTGTCTAATCACATTTTTCGACAATGCAAGTGAGTACTTGAGATTCAATATTGAGTATCAATTTTTAAAATCTAAAATTGTCTATTTTGTAACAAAGCAACGAGAAATAACAATTTGTAGCTAACTATGTTTTTTCATCATAATTGAGAGAAAAGTAACATTTAGCAACATTTATGTTTTGAGCTTATAAAATGGTGAATAATCTCAACCTTCACAAGGCAATACTCAAACTTTCAAGGCTCTTTGCAACCAAAGCCTAGTTTCTAGAAATTTACACTTTTTTTCAACCAAAAACGATTTGATTTTAGTTTAGAAGTTGATAATTTTTTGATAAATAATTTGAGATCACCATTATTTAGAATGATTTAGAACTAACAATCGCAGACAGTCAAAGTAGAAAAATGAATACACTTTTATTTGATGAATCAATCTCATTGGTTGTTGGGGTTGAATAAGGCACCAGATTGAGTCAAGATAAAATGTGAATAGATGCTTTAATTTTGTAGTGAGTCATTTGACGTGATGAGAATATTTTTATCAGCAAAAGCCTTTCTAACATGCTTTAGAATCTTTTAAGAAAATGCCTATCTAGCCTGACAATAAGAAATCAACTATACAAGCCTTTGTTTTTCTTACACTAAATATATCAGTTTATGCTTAAAGTACGGGATTGAAACTCTTTTAGAATTTGAACTTTTTTTCTTGGCTTTAATTGCTATTCAGCTTGTAACAAGTTGGCTAAAAATTTATATTTCGTGGCGTTTGGTCGGCCTAATAATCACTAACCTTGTCGAATTTCGAATGCCGATAAAGCATTCTCAAAAGTTTGCATCGGATGACTCTCTAACAAGGCTAGTTTTAAAAGCCATGTTTTGTATTCCAAGCGCAACACAAAATTATTCTCAATTAAAGATTGATTAATAATCACGTGTTGCTAAAGTGTCTAGATCTTTTCAAATGTCATAGTTCCACTAAAGATGGCAGTGTAGATAAAGAAAATCAAATGTCTACAATCAGTGGACTTGAATCTGTAGATCAGGTCTTTTGGGCAACGATCAGAAATTATTTTTTGAATCGCAAATGCTACCTGTCAACCTTTTTGATTTCAAACCTGTTTTTGATAAAGTATAATTTTTATCTTTTGACCTAGCTACTCTACGAGAATTTAACCTCGGGAGCATGCCACATCGGTAGAATAACTCTAAAATTATATTTTTAAGAAAAAAACTAAAAATCAGCTTTTTGATCTTAAAAATTTTAGAAAACAGAAAACACAAATAGGTTAGAAACTCTTTTTTCGTCATTTTTTCCTCCTTGAACGAATTCCATCCAATTTTCGAAAAAGCTTTGTTTGTTTTTGGCAGTGATTGACACCTCGAAAAATAATATTTTGCAATTTGTATGAGAAATATTTTGTGTCGAGTAAAGAGTATACATATTCTTCAAAAGACCCTATCCTAGACAAAATTCCAAGAAATGTTCTAATAATAGAATGAAATATCAAGTTCACGAAAAAAATGAACCAGAAATAAGAGAGAAACTCACATGAATCATAAAGGGAAAAATAGAAGAGATTTTGATGAAAATAGACTTGAATATTATACTTTTCTGTACATTAACAAATAAAATAGATATTTTATTATCATATTACTATGAAATAAGGACTTGAAAATAAAGTCATATATTCTTAGGTCCTATAAAAACTATTTGATTCCAGATAAATTAACATAAAGCTTGAATTTTTATTTTTTTTTGCTCTAGAAAATGCCATAGATTGGGAAGCCTGCTCAGATCTAATTGCCTGGAACGACTCCAAGAGCTTTCCAATGCCGCTTGAATATTGCGAATACCCAGTTGATGTGCCCGACTCTGGAATTCTCCGTTCCTCAAGCACCCAGCTGAATCAGCTCAACGAGAGAGATTGGAAGGGTCGCATTGTTAAGCCCCTCTACTCCAATCCACACGATGTTGGCCTCTTTATCTGCACTGGCATTAACAGAGATATGCGCGTCACTGATAGTCATCCGAAATCTCTGCAAGACAATTATCACACCTATACTGTCACCAAGTTATCCAGCAAGTAAGTATTATTTTGTGGTACTCAGAGGGGTTATTTGCATATTTGTGAAATTGCTTCTTAATCCTGCTATGTCATGAGTAGGGCTACCCGAAATATGCATTCCTTTATGAAAAAAATGTACAGTAATCCTAGAAATATGCAAAAATACACCGTGCTAACACGTAAAAATTAGCAAAATATGCAAATCACGACAAAATTCTGTCTAAAATATGCATAATTTAAAGAAAAATATGCTTTTCGTAGCCCTAGTCATAAGAAAGGTAGGTATTATTTTCACATTAGAAACTACCCATCAATTTAGACTTTAAATTCTCTGCGATACTGGAATGAACAAAAATCTTCAATTTAGGAATATTTTGTGATTCTCGTGATATTATCTTTGTTAGCCCTCGTCATAATAATGATTTATATCTAGTTCAGGTAGCTCAGCTTGAACACAATTTTCCCATTCAATCGAAAGTGGGTTTTTCATTACTTACATTTCATTAAAAGTATTTACAAGATTCCCTCTGTTAGAAATGGCATTTTTCACCAAATAGAGTTCCTCTAATTTTAGATCCGAATCTGAAATGTAACTTTTCAAAATATTTAATAAATTTCTCTTTTATAATTTAGTGCTGGCGGAAAGATACTGTATGAAATCATTGCTTGTTTCAATTTAACACATAATTTCTCATCGTCATTTTCAAGTTATTCATTAATCTCTATAATAATCTGTATATTTTTATGCATACATTTCATGCATAAAAAATTATATTAATTTTAAGAAATACTTATCCAAGTTCTTTCTCTGTTCTGTTTAATATCAATAGCTCTCAGTAGAACAATACGGTCAAAAATCGTGATCACATTAGCTTTTCCCTTGAATTGTTCCCATATTTTAAGATTATTTTGTATGTGTAACTTTGAATATTTTGGATAAAAATGAGCAAATTGTCTAGAATAAACATTGGCTTTTGCTGAGAATTTCAAAACTCCACTTTTTTGATTTTCAAATTCTATTTTCTTCAAATCAAGACATTTTTTCGATAAATGAGAAAAATCAGTAAATCCATAAAAAATAGCCTGTTTGCATGTTCAGATCGCGTATTCATTCATCTATTTAATTCAATGAATTGCAAATAACTATATTCATCATTTCGTAACACTGTTATTATCATTATTCAGTATATGGCATTTTGTCGATAATTCTGCGCGAAATTATTCTTTGATCAGTTCTAATTTCAATATTTCACCCCACAGGAAAAACTTTGGCCTCGACGCGAGAACTATTCCAGCAAAAGAGGTCGACCGCCCATTTGCTGAGATAATGCGTCTCTCGAGGAATAAGAGCGCCACAATATCCTCGTATGGTCATACACTGAAGCGAGTCAAGTCTGAGGTTATTGAGCTGCCTAGTTACTTTATTCAAGTGCATCCGTTGCCAGGTTAGTTGTCGATATTCGCGTTGAATATTGATTTAAAACAGTCAAATTATTTGAAGAAAATCTAAGAACATAATCTTTTATACGTAGCATGGATACTATTCCAACTCTTCCTCTATCCTCCGATCCTCATGTACGTTGAAAAGTGCCTTGCTGTGGACACCTACAATACCTACCTCAAGAGGGTCATGTATCCAGAAGTTCATGGCCTCAGTGTCTACTCTGAAAAGTTCTCCGATGTAAGTCCACGAATGATAAATCTCTTGACTTTTTGAAGGAATGCTTTTAATCAGATGATTCATTATTCAATGTTGATTTGTTGTCAGAAAAGAACTCAAATTCATATAAAATTCAGCAAAATGGGTCACAAAATGAGCAAAATATGATGAGATGAATATTTATGTAAAGGATTCACACACGCACAAAAGATCCATAAGACCACTTTCCATAACACTTAAACATGTACAAATTCATCTTTACCCCTCCACCCCAAAAAACACACACGAGTATTCGGGTACATGTGTGAAAGTAGGAGAAATAAAAGAAAAATTCCCACGGTCAAAATTTTTTAGGCCTTTAGATGAACCTTACTCTTATTGCCTAAAAACTGCCTGATTCACTACTTTGCCTGGGCATTAATATTAAAGCCTGATAAACCTTGAAGTCGGTAACATGTAGATTTATCAAAAAAACTGAAAACATGACAGGAAGCTTCGTATCTCAGTAGTTTTGTTTATTCTTTAACAAGCCTTGTTTGAACCCCTTTCTCTTTATAGTTTAAGCAACTCCCAGTCGGCGAAGTAATCGTGCAGGACCGCTTGAACTTTTACAAGAGCCCACTCTTCCACAAGGACTCGCATGAACCGGCGAAGAAGAGGAATAAAATGGAAAAGTTGAATGACGAACTAGAGCAATTCTCAATTGGTTACACAAAGGCAGACTTTGAGGTCAACGAGGAATTGACCATGATGGCTGGCGCCAATTATAAAATTGTACGTTGCCTACATGTCATGTTGGGTGGTCTTGATTTACATCTTGGGGATTTAGAATCATTATTGAGCCTTGAAAGTTTGAATATTTTTTTCCGTCTTGTAAGGAAAAATTTATATTTCATAAAAGCGGTTTACTGGGTAGCAAAAAATATCTGAGAATTTAATTTTTTTATTAATTAGGTAAAACCTTCTTTTCGATTTTTAGTTCTAATTTACTTGGCTTCAAATAGACATCTTATGAAAAGTCATTATAAAATAAAGGTCGTACACAATATTACTCTTTATGAATTTATGAAGACTTGAAGTCATAAAATAAAATATGAAAAATAGATCAGTCTTTCTAAATAAGAATTAGGGTCTTTGAGTTGGTGGTCGTGAATGACCTTGGCGTACAAGAGAGGGTTAACAGTCTAATTAACCCTCAACTCATTACTCAGAACAACAAACAGGACTGCAAAGTCCTTGATTCCGGGAGGCCAGAAGACCTCTCCGTTGAGACTGGCCATTTGATGACGGCCTTCCAAATGACCAACGCCGATGGCCTCTTCAACATGGAGTCCTTGGAATGGCTTGGTGACTCCATGTTGAACTTTGCCTACACCATTAACTCAATTGCAAAGAATCCCGACTTCAACGAGCACCAGTTCACCCTCCAGCATCACCATCTAGTCTCCAATAAGAACCTCTTTAGGATTGGCATGGAGAAGGAGATTTACCACTTCCTGACGAACGTCAAATTTCATACCATCAACTTCTACCTCCCACCCGGATACGCCCCGGAGGACATGGTGAGTGCAGGTCTTTTTTAGTTTAGAATGTAATAATCGGGTCAATCAAAGGTTTATTGGGACACTGCTTTTTGATTTTACCTCTTTTAGATCGCGCACAATCGTTATCTAGACATGATCTCACGAGGAACTGTGCATTAAATACTTATTCTAGGTGTTGGAAAATAATTTGTGCATGAAAATCGTATTAAAATTAATTTGAACTTGCGCCAAAACTTAAACCGCGATTTTCTCGACTATCTAAAGATTCTATGAGAGATGGGAGTAATATTTGAGAACTACATGAAAAATGCTATCCTTTACAAATCTAAACGGAGAATATTTTTCAAACAATCTGATCATCTTTAGGAGCGGATTAATTTGTTTGAACAGAATATATCGATATTTCCATTCAGTAGCGTTCAAAGAGCGAGAAAATTGATGGCGGCCACTTGATTTTATTTCTAAATACTTTGTGAGAGATGGGAGTAATATTTGGGAACTACATATAAAAGATGCTATCCTTTAGAAGA
>JJOG01000898.1:0-11388 GCA_000715275.1 Gyrodactylus salaris
ACTGGATGTTCGAATAGTACAGCGTTTGCCCTTATAAAATTGCTGGGATACGTCAATAGAATCGATTATTGGGTTCCACATGAATTGACAGATGCACAAAAAATGAGAGGTATTCATCATGCGAAACTCTTCTGAAAAGACACGCAGAATGTCCATTTCTTCATAGGATTATCACTTGCGATGCAAAGTGGATATTTTTAAAGAATGTCGCAAGAAAAAGATCCTGGAAAAAAAAGGAAGAAGACCCAATGCAGAGCCCTAAAGTGTCTACATACCAGAAAATGTCTTATTGTGTGTCTGGTGGGATATGAAGAGCGTAATTTATTATGAGCACCTCGAAGATGGGAAAACAATAAACTCTGATGTTTATTGCACTCAACTGGAAAAAGTTAATCAGAAAATTCATGAACTCCGGCCGGCGCTAGCCCATAGAAAAACTGTTTTGTTCCACCAGGATAACGCAAGACCCCACGTTTCTTTAAAGACGAGAAAACAATTTCTGAATTTTCTTGGGAAGTAATGGACCATTCTCCTTATTCTCCAGACATTGCGCCATCAGATTTTTACTCATATCAAGATATACAGAATTTTTTAGGGGACAATATCTTCAATAACCGTACGGAGGTTGAAACTTGGACAAAATCCTTTAATTCAAAAACTGAGCAGTTTTGGCGTAAAGGCATCGAAAAGTTGCCTCAACGCTGGAAGAGTGTTATCAAGAATGATGGTAATTATTTTTTGAATAAATAAATATTTTTTCATATATATTTTTACATTTTCATTTTTTCTAAAAAACGCAATTACTTTCCAAACGACCTAATATAACTATTCAAAGCTTGATCACTAATAATTGAACAGAAGTTTATATGGCTAATTAATGTTTAAGAAAATGATATTCTTCAAAAAAGGTCTGGATCATCGAGACATTCCTCCTCCGTTGTCTTGCCTAATTGTTATGACAAGATAAATGACGTGTATGAGGATCATATCCTGATATCTTCGTACCGACAATTGGATAGAATTTAGAAAATTTGAATTCATCGCAAGATTTTTCTTAAAGGCTAATTTTTTAGAAAAAAATATGTGAAATTTACTGATTGCTCACCTATGATCAACGACGCTAGTCACACTCGGATCATTCATGAGCAGCTTCCTCATACTAACAGCAAGTTCATCGTAATTTTCTTGCGTAGAAGGGAACAGTCCAGCGAATACAATCGGCATAGGACGTGAAAAGTTGTTAACTAGGATGGCATCTTCATCAGCTATGGGATCTGATGAGAAGTGCGTTCCCAAATGAACATCCTCTGATATCTTTAAACCAGCAACCACATAGCCAATTTGACCTTCCTTCAAATAGTCGGTTGGGGTGTAGTCTGGCGATATGATTCCAATTTCTTTGATGCGATAATTCCCCTTTCCCTTGTGATGAAATATCACATCATTCTTCATAAAGACACCCTTCCTAACCATAACGGTCAAGATGAGACCCTTGTACGGGTCGTTGTCAATATTTATCACATAAAAAGAGTTAGTCGTATATTTATCTGAAATTTTAGGCGATCGACCTTCGATTATCAGAGATAGGATTACATCTTCAATATTGAGATTTGTCTTTGAAGAGACTTTAAGAATGTCTTGCTCTTTGAATCCGAAGAATTTGATAATCTGCTCACTAACAAGGCCAATGTTTGCATTAGCCAAATCGATTTTATTTATTACGGGAATGACTTTAAGGTTTTTCGACTTGGCCAATTCAAAATTAGAAAATGTCTGTGCCTGTATTCCCTGGGAGGCATCAACAACTAAAAGAGCATTATCACAGACGGATATGGAGCTGTAGACCTCGTAACGGAAGTCAACGTGACCTGGTGTGTCTATAAGGTTGAGTAGGAAATCTTGAGAATTAAAGTTGTACTTCATTGAGCATGCCTGGGCCTTGATAGTTATACCGCGGGATCGTTCAATCTCTAGTTTATCTAGGACTTGGAGATTCTTTAGGTTCTTGTCAATAACATTGGTGTGCTCTAGGAGTCTGTCGGTTAGTGTTGACTTGCCATGGTCTACATGTGCGATAATGCAAAAGTTGCGTATCCTATCAAAGGGGATATCCTCGAGTAGTTTCTTAATATTTATTATTCATTTAAAATTACTCTGTTCAATGTGGAAAGTTTGGCATTACTTGCTGATTTTATAGCTGTTAGAATTGAAATCATTCATATATTCAATCTATATAAACAATTTTAACTTGATATTTGCCTAGTTTTTCTTTAAAATTTGTTAGTAGCGGTAAATCAGTTGAGCGTCTCAAGAAGCTAATAATAAAAAAACTCATGTATCATCCTTTACAATAATACTATGATGTAAATGGACAAGAATAAGGACAAGTGGGAGGAATTAGAAATCATTTGGAATAATACGATAACAATTCTATCAGAAATCCATGAAAACTACAATTCTGGAAAGAGACTATCCTTCACCAAACTTGAAGATTGCATCGACAAGATATTTTCTCTAGTCTCAAAGTCCTTTGATGGAGACACAAGAATAGGCCAAAATTGTTTCGAAGAACTTCTTCGTCTCAGAATATATGAGAACATTTTTGAATGGAATTACGTCTACAGGATTTCTGATAATGAATTCAAAATCCTCCAGCTTAGACATTATGAAAATATTCTCTTGTTGTATCCAGAGTTTTGCTTTAGTGAGCCACGCCTTGTCTATCCGTTGATTGCTACAATTCAACACTCTTGCTCCTTGAAAAATATTCTCATTGAAACACAATTGTTAAAGACTCTTCAAGGCCTAGTTTCTAGAATAACAAAGATCGAAAAAATTCAGTCTCCTGATGAATTTTCGTCGAAGCGGAAAAGTCTCCTCTACAAATTGGCGATCAAGAGCAAACGAAGGAATAACGAAAATGACGAACTCGGAGATGAGGAGTCAAATCTTTCGATTTTCATCCCAAGTAATGAAGATCGCTTTGACATTATGCAATTGGAGATACTCTCCGATAGTTCAGATGAGCATGAAATTCCTGAAGACCTGTACTATGACTCTGTGTTGGATATCTTGATACAGTTTATTTCGAACAATTCCGAACTCGGCTGGAGTTCCAGGGATACAATCCTCTTTTTTCTCTCTGCCTCTAATAAGAACGAAGAAATAGCTAAAGATATAGCAAACCACACTGACATAATTTCAGTGAGTAAAGATAGATTATAAATTTCAGTCTTGGAATAGAAAAACTAGAAAAGTTAAAAAATAGTTAAATTCGTTTTCTCCTAAAAATTAATTTCTCTGGGCATTGACGGATTAAATGAGCTGATTCTTTTCTCAAAGATTATAATACAATATCTCGGAGCAGCTTATAAGCAATTGGACAAAGTACCTTCTAAGTTTCTCACTCGTGAGAGCTGCGACATCAACTGGTTCGAGTACATTGACTGGCGCGAGAAATTGCTCAAGGACACACCGACGAATCTGAGTAGCTTCTTCAACATGTGGAACTTTCTCATATCTTTCTTGCAGGTCTCGCATCCTATAATCCGATCTAAGATGCTGCATTACATTCATCATCACTTTTTGCGCGTTTTCATTGGCTCATCGATTACATCAGTGAGTTTCAAGTTTTTTTTTTTTAAATTTCATTGTTAAAGCAAATCATGGCACAAGAGATGCCTTGCAAACAGTACTGAATGCTATTAATTTGACTTATCAAAACTCATAAGTTTATTCTCCATAAAAATTTTTCTATGAAGCTTCTTTGGAAATATTTCTAGAGCCCTAGTTGCTTATAGACACAGGTTAAAGAAATTACTTTGACATCTCAATTTCTCGGTCAAGATCTCAAAGAAGGAGAAGCTAAGTGGAATCTCCTACCTCGACATAATAATAATTCAATCGATGGGCAGTGAGTCATTGCTAAGACTCATTCTGGCCTTCCTAACAACAGAGCGCATCGATCGCGGTTCAGAGTACCTCATAAATGATTCAGAGTCCGGTTTTAGTAACAACACTACCTTTCCAGACTTTGATAACGCGGGAATTCAAGAGGAGGGAGAGTGCACAAATCGAAGTAAAGAGATCGGCACTGAAGCCTGGATCAAGAGACTGATGAACAAGTTGAATAATTATCTACGCAACCAGAAGAACACATATCTGATGAGCCTTATCGATGAACTTGGTTGTGTCAACTCAAATGTATGTTTACTGAAATAGGCTCTATCCAAAATTTTATACTTGAGAGATTATAGAGTTTTAATAACGTTTAACATGGTCTGATTAATATTCAGGTTATAAAGGTTGTTAATTTTAATTCTCCACTTGTCTGGATCAAAATAAAAATTAGCTCAACTTTCAATCTCAAGATATTCTCTTGATCAAAATCATTCAATGAATTAAAATACGCTTCAAGTTGTAGAATGATGACCGTCATAAATTCATTCATAGATATATTTACTATTTTCTTTGCCCTATATTTATGGAAAAACCTCTTATTTTTAACCAAGATCAGTGGGGATAAAAAATTAGCAATTCGTATATACTGAATAAGAATCAAGAGACGTTGAACTCCATGAAAATGCCATCATGTCTAAAATAAATAAATTCTTTTGGTTTACTCTAGTCGAGCATAGAAAATAGCTTCAATTGCTAATGAAAAAATTTAGCCCCATAATCTCCCCTTGTAAAATTTATCTTTCAGATCGGATTGTCATCTCTAGTTCTCTTTGAAAGGATCATCTCCTTAAACTCAGAAGACATTATGTACATACTCATATTTCAGTGAGTTACAGATGATATTTTACCATCCAAATCTCAAAATTTGAATTACAGATATCTTTCAATAAACTTTAATCGAGCTGTCCAAGGAGAGGACAGAGATAAAGTCAAGTCTCTACTCGAAGCGGAGAGTCTGGAGTTTAAGAATCTAATTCCGTCTGTTTCGTTAACGCGAAAACCTGATTTATCACAGCGAAAACTAATAAACACAGATCATGAAGGTGAGCTATGTTAATATCGAATCAGAGTAAGGATTTGCCAATATTATCGGGAATTAAAAGAACTGAATAGCTCAGAAGAAAAAGTTTACTTTCCATGTGAAACCTGATGTAATCGGAATTTTAAAAACATCAACCTTTCAACTTTAAAATTAATACATTTTTATGCATCAAGGCAACTCCCATTTGGGCCTAAAAGAAGCATACGAATGGCTAACTTATCTAACTTCAGCAAGTCAGTTGATTGAATCCACACTTGAAGCATGCAAATGTTGGAAGTTTCCATACAACCACAACGAGGCACCCACAAGGAGGCAGGTTAGTTGACATTTTTGAGCTTTATCATTGCTAGAAATACTCGCTCAACAGTAGGATATAACCGAAATTCTAGAAAATCTATTCAAGTCCTCCTCAGTATTAAGGCAAATATTGGGTTTAAAAGGTTTGAGCATGGGAGTACACATAAACTATGCTTTGATAGAAATTTTGTGATAATTAGGCCTCGAAAAAGTAGCAAGCATTCTAAAATAAAATTTTATCTTTTTACAGTATTCATCATTGAAGAAAACTTTGAGCCATGAATGATAAAACCTCTCTAGACTTGTTTCGTCTTTCTTAAGACTCATCAGTAGAGATTAGGTAGTCTTCTCTTTCATAAAGATTGATATGGCGATCACTGTTAGTGGTCAGTTGGAAATTTTTCTTGAAACCTCTCTCTTTTAAATCTAACTCACCAATTGTTATGGGAAGAATTAAGCATTGAAAAATAAGAAGAGGCAATACCTTGAGACTACCTCTAGTTGAATTTAGTAAATCCCCAAAGAATCGTTTAAAGGAGAGAGATTGCAAGAAAAATTTACAACCGTCCACTAAGGACAACTAGAATTGAAAATTTATTAAGAAGCCAAAAATGAATTCATTGATGAATTAAATTCGTTTATGAAAAAAATACTACCTAATCTCTACTGATGAGTAGGGCGACCCAAAATATGCATTTCTTTCTGAAAAATATACAGAGTGATATTAGAAATATGCAAAAATACACTTTTTACCGTGTAAAACAAGTAATTTGCAAAATATGCAAATTAGGACAAATGTCTAAAATATGCATAATTTGAAGAAAAATATGCATTTGGTGAGTCATTAGAAAGACGGAACAACGAGGAGATGGTTTATCATTCATAATTCTTGGATCTTATTTGGAAACATAAATTGGTGTCTTCTATTATAATCTAATATAATCCAAGTTGAAGATGAAGCCACTTAAGATATAATATATTTTATTATCAATCAAGATTTTTAGTAATTTTGAAAAAAATTAGGAGTATAAGCTTGAAATCAAAAAATATTTTTCAATCTAAATTCTTATAAAGAAAAAAATTCAATAAAATCTAAAAATTGTAAACAGCAATAGGGTTTAGTATTGCTTCACAATGAAATCTAACGTTTATTAAACTCTGAGATGGAGAGTAAAAATCATTTAAACGAAAAGCCTAAAGCAGTTAAAACTCTCTCTTGATACTAATAAGTCACATGATAGATAACAGTTAATTGGAGCTAGAAAAACATATAATTTTAGGCTTCAATGCATAACGAAAGATGTATCTAATTAAATTCTTATACAAACATACAAAATCTGTTTAGATTAATACGAAAAATGTGAGTTATATATCACTAACAAAGCAATTTCTCAACTAAGAGTTACGTAATGCATCTAAATTCCATTTTGCATAGAACAAGAGAGTAACAGAATGTCTCTAACGATGAAAATAACTCGAGGTCTTTATATGATTTCTTGTAGCTAAGCAGGGCTGCAACAGAACTAATTAAAACAGACTTATACTGTGGTCAAAAGGACAGTAATTTTGCAAGGTCTTGGCACCAAATTTGGTCTGAGAGTTGAGAAATTATTTTAAAATGGCGCATTGCATTATTGCTTTTATAGGTATAGTCTATTTTAAGCTTGATAAGCCCGTTTCTATGAGAGCTCTTATTACAAAGAATCGATACTGAACCAGTATTTTATTTCAACAGTGTTTGTATGGAACATGAGTAATCTACATAAAATTATTTCATAAATGAAGAGTATACATCGATTTCATCATGATAAACTATAAAACAGGTGATTAATTTGAACGATTTTTATGATAAATAAGCTTGCGAATCTAAAAGTTGACAGTCCTGTTGAATTTAAGGAACCTTTTTCTACAATAATTTTAACACGTCACCCGGTTTTATTATCTCAATGTGAGTTTATAAGGACAGGCATCTTCCATCTAGCATAACGAGACCTCTATTCTCTCATAGATTCATCAGACATGCGTCAAGTCATCAATGAACCTTCGTGAAGAAGAATCAACATCGAATGATCTGTGAGCAGGAAATCCTTTCTGGAGACAATTTTGATACTCCAAGATGTAGAGATATTAATAAAGAAGTCGACAGGTTCACTGGCTACCTGGAAATGCAAGCCCTAGATTACAGACCAACGGCAGATCCTCTCAGTGTTATCTTGGAAAAGTCGAGTACAATTGATTATTTCCAATTTTACGAACACTATCTTGACCAAATTCAACAATGCATAAACGTGCGTGGATTAAACGACTATAAAAAGGTGGATACATCTTCAACGCAGAGCGAGCTTACTCTGACCTCGTCATCGAAGCTTCAGGTGAAATCCCCTGGGCGCAAAAGGAACGAGATAAGTCCGATAAACTCCGATAAGGGCCTCGAGACAAGAGTGGGACTTCAAGTTGGTCTTGATTCTTTGTACGAGTTGAGCAGCACCTCGTTGTACGAGAACAATTCGGCCTTGGAAAATAACCGTGAGACAGATCGAGTGGGTAATACTTCTCCTACTAACTTGGGCATTTCTGAGATGGTTATGAAGGAGTTGAAAATGTCCAAGGTTCAGAGCACTCTCAAAATTAAGAATTATGCGGAGATGAACAAGAATCGGATTTTAACCATGTCAGAATATGAATTCATGAAGTGTACAGGTTAGTTGAGACCTTGTTTTAAAGCGAAAATTATAAAAAGAATATTAATTTAGAGAAATCTTGAGTTTAAATCTTTCGAAATTAATTTTCAACCAAATTTTTTTGTTCAGGACCATTTCTTGCAAATATTCTGACAGCATTATCGAATTTCCTGACAAATTGCTTCGAAGCAAATCTTCTCATAACTTCAATAATATCAAAGCTAGCCGCCTCACCCTCCAGCATCCTACGGAGCTTCATACTCTTGAAAATAGATCAACATCCGATCCATGTTGAACAAAAGAAGGATCCTTTGGTGAACCCCGAATGGATCGACAATGAACGATCTGTGTACTTGACCTATTCACACCTATTAGTCAAGTATAGAATGAGCAAGATAAATGCATCTATAGAAAGCTTTCTTATGAACTACGCATCGCTTAGATTGAATCCGTATAAAACTGCACAATTAAATAGCCCCACTTGCCCAGATAAGAACGCCAAGTCTTTCCAAACGCCCCTCGTTGGTTATATTAACCTGACAAGGGAAAAATTGTCACAGTTCCACTCAGAGCCTCCAGCGAATCAGATCGAGAATCAGAGAACTAAAGAAGATGTTCCGAAGAGTGAGTGTTTATATTTTGGTCAAGATACTTTGGTTTGAAAATCTTTTTCTTGCATAAAAATTCCATGTAACTCAATCTATTTTTTATTGATTTAAAATCCCATAAATTGATTAACTTTTGGTGCTCTAATCAATATATTTTTGTTTAAATTATCATGTATTTTAAAACTACTTTCAATTATTAACTGAGTGATGATTTAGCTATTTCAAACTTTTTTATAGATTTTCAACTGAAAGATATAATGAGGCACTTTTTCGGCGCGAATTCAAACAACCTAAATGACGGACGAATATATCGTAGAGGAAACGTTAAGAATTGGCTTTCCACAAAACTCTTGGCTAACGACGTAAACTCCAATTTCTTCCTCGATAAAATACTCTCAGTCATTGTATTTGAAGAGTTTTGTGAGGAGTTGTCGGCCCTATGCATTGAGCAATCTTATAGAGTTTAGCTTTTAGATTTTGATTTTATAACCATCTAGAGTTACTCAAGAAACATTATTCCATAAACAACTCTTCCCATTATTCAATGTATGTTTAATTTATTTTTATACATGTGATTTATTTAGGCACCATTTCAAGAATAATCTTCTGGATAGAATATTAGGGATAGTCAGAAATCTGCCCCGACGTACAAAGACACACATATTTTCTTAGAATTGAGTTTCATAGCAGAGTCCAACTCTACAAGCTACTTTTGGACTATTTTGTTAAAAATTGTTTTGCTCCCGAAAAGACACACCATGACTGCAATATAAACAAATAATTATACAATGTATAATATACATACATACATCAATAAGATATAAAGATGGTCTGTATTACAGGACTAATTATTCATTATAGAATCAACAATCCAAGTTACTCTCCACTAATAGTATTCCGTCAAAGAGTCCTTATTTAAAGCTAACACTCTATATTAAAGGCCATATTATAACATTGACGTGTTTAAGTTCTATGTGAAAGCTTCAGTTTTCTCGAACCTCATAAGGAGTCCTCATTGAGGACAATAATTTCGATGGCACCATTTGCTTATTTCTTCAATGATAATGAGAAAATATGGAAAGCTCATGATCAAGTCTTATATCCAAGAAAAGGTTCGGGAAAATGGCTTATCTATTATCTGTAAGAATGAAGATAAAATAGGAGTATTCAATACTGATGAAATGTCAACCAAGCTCATCCGCAATAGAGATCAGCTTCTCAAAAGCATCTTTGAATAATAGAAAAAACCCGACGACTGACAATAAAAATCAAAGAGTATGACTCGAGAATGCGAAAGATGTTGTACGGTTGGGATAAGATCAAAGTTTAGAATTCTAACTCCAGTACTAACCTTCTCAAACTAAGAATAGTGGAAAAATTCTACATTATGAGATTACAACCGACACTGTGCAAATGAGTGAATCTGATGCATTCTTCACAATTATGATGGCCAGGATAGAATAGACTCTTTCCGGACTTCGACCGGCTATTTTGGGTATCCCTAGTTATTAGTAATGAGTCATGATCCATGGGTGTAATTAAAAAGGGGGAAGGGAGTAGAGTGGGAGGATAAGATGAGAAATGTAAAAAAGATTGATTAACGATTTTCTAAAATGCCAATTTCACTTAAACGCCAATTTGAGTATATCAATTAAATTTTTCTATAGGACTTAACTAAAGAAAACGAAAGAGTAAAAAATCCGCGTCTTCTGGTATAATTTATAATACTGTATTAGAAAATACAAATTTTTAATGGAAAAAGTGGGATTGACTTTCGCGAAACAGGAGAGGACATATACTGTATATACCCCAAAAATAAAGTGTGAACTAAAATGAGTGAATCATAGGAAATGGTCCTCGTTTCATGATTTATTCAAAGTTCTAAAGGAAAGACGTATTCATTGGATAGGGCGATTATCAGATTTTATGAATGCAGAGTTGAAAAGCAATTATCGATTTTCTCAGTGTTTATAAAAATGTGTCACCCTATCTGTTCAGTTTGATATTTGTTTAAAAACAAGCCCTTTTCCTACTTTTGCACTACTATTAAAGAGAATTTTGTGCACTATAGTTTAAAAGCTCTTACTTTTTAAAGTGTTTTAAATTTGGATCAAAAGTTATTTTTTGCCTTTGACTTCATTCACTTTGTGTTACGGGCACATAATAAAAAGCAATAAAATAAACATTCTTCCTACCCCTGATTATCGATGTTGAGACCTTTAACCATAAAAGAAAGCATAAAATTATAATACTTTTATAATTTTAATATTATATTAAATAACTCATATCTTGACATTAGAAGCCACATCTCCAGCAGAAGGATTATCTTGCTTTGCTTTAATTCAAAAGAAAAGTATTTTATCCATGAACAACTTTGCAATGCCATTACACAACTTACCTCTCATTAAGGACTTTAGATTGAGAATTGTCTTGTCCTCATTTTTTACTTTATCACTATTCATTTGGAGTCTTTTGTTGTAATCCTTCAGCAGGACTTCCTTTTTATCTTCAGCTAGGGTTTTATCCAATTTCAGAATATACTTCATACCTAAGGGAACGCGTAAGAGACATTAACGTACAGTCAAAGTTCTCAGGGAATATTTCATGGATCTGATGGTACATTTTGATAGCTTCATCCAATCTGTTCAACTTCTTCAGACAAGATGCAGCTATGAAGTAATGCAAGATATTCGTTGTGCTATAAAATTAGAATGTTTGTCTTCAATCTTGTCATGATTTTTTTTTCTTAGAATTGAGTTTCATAGCCGAGTCTAACTCTCTTCGGGTTCACATGTGGGGT
>KL566716.1:4787-22583 GCA_000715275.1 Gyrodactylus salaris
AAGTGTGTTTCTTGATCAATAAACTTAAATTCCAATCGTGAAACATCTAATAGAGTGATATCTCTCTAATGTTTCTATACTATAAAAAAAAATTCTAAGATTTAAAAATTTATTTATTTTTTCTCTATAATAGATCGTTTGAATATTGAAACAAAAACCAAAGGATTTTCTAGACTAATTTTCTTCTAAGGCTAAGTAATTGTTCTTAATCCAACGAGAAAATTCAAAAATTGTCGAACCTTGAACTTTTGAGAATTTTTTCTTAATCAGAAGTTTATGAAACGAGTAGAGACTATGTTAATTTTGCAATATTGTTAACAATTAAAGATTCAACTAACTTTTCTTTCAAAGCCCTTTTAGTAGGAATTAAGCAGCAATATAAAGATTTTGATATCATTAAATTCA
This sequence comes from Gyrodactylus salaris, assembly GCA_000715275.1. Lineage (NCBI taxonomy): Eukaryota > Metazoa > Platyhelminthes > Monogenea > Gyrodactylidea > Gyrodactylidae > Gyrodactylus > Gyrodactylus salaris. The sequence goes on from KL566716.1 coordinate 5,193, forward strand.
GATATTAGATAAATTCATTCAGAAATCTATTAAAATATAATTTTTTTTCGTCTTTCATTATAGGGTAACACAGAGATAAAACAGAGTTAAGCAGTTTCATAAGGAAATAACGAAATCTTCATTGAAAATTAATTTAAACTTACAATTCTACTTCCTTTCTAAGAAAAATAAAGAAATTAATTCCCTTATTAGTACACTACTCAACTACGAAATAAACATTGAAATGTACTTTCCTGATACAAAATGTCATGCTAATTAGGAATAAACTAATAAAGATTGTGGTTCTACGCCAAAATATATTTTCTTTCAATTACTAGAGCCGTTAAGTAACCAAGGCTACCAAAAACTCTTTTTATAAAAAGATTTTTCTTAGTTTACATGAATCACTAATCAATAAAATCGACATCTACTGAAGCAACATATACTTCTCAATCAAATTTTTAAATATGGTATTCTCTAATAATGCACTCACGATTTTTTAGCTTGTTCCTCTTTATTCTTCTTCCTGAGAAAGTTTAATTTGTAACTAACGATTGAAACTATTATCAATTTAAGATTCTTGTCATTCTTAACTCGATTTAATTATTTAAAAAATTGCTAGATGCCATTACAACACTTCGCAGAGGTTTTATTAATGTGAAGTTAATTGCGTTTTCTGTGGCTTATTCTTTTCTAAATGTTTCGAATTTGTTTTTCGTAAAAATGAACTACGATGATTATAATACAGAATATTATTATCTAAGTAATACTAGTGAGTAAAAAGGGGGTAATTTTAGGAGGTTACGCAATTGCAGGGTCATTAAAGCAATGAAACCTCTTTTATCACATCCGAAAAGCAATGGGGGTCTTGCAATTGGGAAGAAAGGAAATCGAGTTGGATTATTGATTTTTGAAAGGGCGATTCGAGTTTAAACTCAAGTTGTGGTTTACAAGATATTAATGCATGTTTACTAGATTAATCGAAAGAGAAAAAAATTGTGCAATTAGTACTAGTCTTAAATCAAACATGAATTTCGAGAATTTATGTTATATGTAAAAATCGGTGTCCTACTTATGAGTACTATCACTTACATTAACAAAGTACGTCAGAGGAGTAGACTTTTATAAAGATTTATCTGGAGTACAACTGTATGTCCACTTCTAAAATCTTAAATTCGATCAGAAATGATCGTGATATCACTCGACAAGCCATTCAATATTTTTCCAAGATAGATGTATGTTTGAATTGAAACAATGATTGGCTTGTATAGTTAAATAAGGATTATTTCTAATTGCATTTGCGGCATAAAAAAAGTTTACATATCTCCTGTGGAAGTGAAAGGGTCGTGAGATTCATACTACTCTCATAGACTCACATTTTCTTCATGTATTTTTCGCTAGAAATATTGAGTTGAGATTCAAGAACTTCCGAATTCTAGAACCCTGAATTATTCTAACTAGTCTTAAGACAGCAGAAAATCACAGGAACTAGTTACGAAAAAGGCATATTATAAATATTTTTACCAATAGTGACCATTTTTATAAACTGAAATGTAAAATGGATTATTATCAGATCCAAAAAACAATCAAGAATCCAAGAAGAAAGTTTTCGGATCTTCATAAAGTTCAAAGCAAGATTTTTTTAAAATCCAAAATCAGAAGTTTGTGAGAAGAATTAAGATTAATGATCCAGTATTATTGTTAAAACTTAAAGATATAACAAAATTGAACTAACTAATGTCCTAACTCACTTTAAGGAGTAATTAAGCAGGATTGTAAAGAATATTTTGATATCATTCAAATTGAAATTGAATTTGAAAATTAGATTAATTCATTCAGAAATCTATTATATATGTTACCATATATTTGATGAATTAGGAATTAATTCCTAGTGAATTTAATGAACCATTAAGTGGTCAGTATATTCTATGAACGTTAATAGTTTATACTAGTTCATAGAATATCCTAGGAAACCGTGGGAAACAATCAATCGGAACTGGCCTGCTCCTTCTGTTCGTTCTCAAAAAGTTGCTCAAACAATATGTGCAAATATAGAAAAGGGATGTAATAATAAATAACCCTTTTTATAAATAGTTGAACATTTAATTCAAGAAGTAGGACTGACATTTGAAAAAAATTAACAAAATCGGACCTAAAATGAGAAACTTATAGAGGCTCAGATTTTTTCTAAAACAGTAGTCTAATTACTCACACCGTCTTGTCTTTAAGAAACACACAATAGAGAAAGGGGATAGAGAAATTTCCCACGGTCAATTCGCTCAGTAAAATTTATTAAATTTCCTAGGATATTCTATGAACTAGTATAAACTATTAACGTTCATAGAATATACTGACCACTTAATGGTTCATTAAATTCACTAGGAATTAATGTTAATTCCTAGTTCATCAAATATATGGTAACATATATATAATATTATTATTATAGAGGCTTAATCTACTATGAATTACTCCAAAGTGGAGTTAAAATAAACTCAGAGGTCTATTGTGCTCAGTTATCAAGAGTCGATGCAGAAATAAGAGAAATACGCTCAGCACTGGTAGAATAAATGTTTTGTTCCATCAGGATAATGCCAGGCCCCAAATTTCTTTAATGACACAGAAAAAAATTGAGGAGCTGCACTGGGATAGGATGGAGCATCCACCTTATTCACCTGACATCGCTTCGTCAGATTTTCACCTTTTCCAGGACATGCAGAATAATCTTGGTCAAAAATAGCCGGGTTGAGCTCGAAACTTGGGTTGAAGATTATTTTATCTCAAAAGACGAAGAGTTTTGGAGAGAAGGTATCGAAAAGCTACCAAAACGTTTGAAAAAAGTCATTGATAATGATGAAAATTATTTTTTTGATGAATAATTTTACGTTCAACCAAAAATACGAAATTAATCAATAAACGACCTAATAATATTATTTTTAACGTTCATTTAAACTTACAAACTCATTTCTTTTCTAAGAAAATATAAAGAGATTAAAGCTAATTATGAATAAGCTAATAAAGATTGTGGTTCTCCGCCAAAATATATTTTCTTTTAATAATTATAGCCGTTATATTGTCATAACACTGGCTTTAAGCGCCTGTATTTAGCACTCAAGATATATTGTATGTGAAATATGTTTGAAACTATTCAACCATTGGTCTTGATAGTGTCGAGATTTTATTGGGTATTCTTTTTTTCAAATTTATCATTGAAAATGAGAACTATTTACTCTTAGGATACTTTTCCTTTCATTTGCGGCTTTTTTTTGCTAAAAGCTCAAACTTATTCTCAGTAAACACGTAAACTGTTCAGCTTTATAAAAATAAGCGCTCAACTCCACTTCTGGATCTCAGTAAATGTTTCGCTGAAAATAATATTTGCTTCAGCTGCCATCGTTATGTAAACAATTCAGACACACAGCCAAAAACAGTTACGTGGTTTGCTTTCTGCAAAATAAACATCAGGAATATTGTAATTTTCGTCTCACAAAAAGATTACCCGTTAGGCATGAGGACGTACAGTCAGTGAAAAAAAGTTTCCCTTACCAATCTTACAATTTCCTTTCATCTCAAGTATAACGATGAAATTGAAACAGATTCATCCTTAGATAACGGATTATTTTTGATAAATCAAAGTCTGCAAAATTCCAGATTTCAGAGATAGAGAAAAACACTAGAATCAAATATCAATGTTTTTAAATATTTTGAAGTTTAAAATCAGTTTCCGTGAGCAAAGGCACAAAACACAAAGCTGTTCCAATGCATACTAGAATAAACTCAAAGAGAGCTACAAAATGAAGAAAAATTTAGAAAAAACTAATTACTAAAACAAATGGAAGCGTCCTCTGAGTAGGAACTGTATCTATTGATCAGTGAACCAGAAATTCAATCTTAGTCAACCTGAGGAAGATAACCATTCCACCACTTTACTTGAAACAAGGTGTTGCATAACTATTTCTTGTTAAGATTTGCAAACCTTGAAAACCATACTACCAAAAATATCAGAAGATAAACTTAGAAAGGGTTTTCTCACTAGTCCTGCTACTCTAGGTGCTGAGCTGTTGGATGGCTTTTAATGATATAGTCACCAATTTTCTCGGAAAAATTGTTTCTAAAGGGTCCTTTGGGGGATTTTTCAGACGAACAAGGAGAAAATTTTCACCAAGATATAAACTATAGAGCATATTGAAAATTTTTTTGTAAAAATATTATCGATTCATTATGTCGACAAGAGTCGTTTACCCAGAATAACGCTTCTATTTTTTTTAAATTATCATCCTCGCCCCGCCTTGGCTAATAAATTAAGAAGTTTTTATTTCTATTTAAAACGTTTTAAAATTATTATTAATAACTTAATATTTAATTATTTAGTAATTTAGTATTTAAAATTTGTTTAAGTTGATAAAATCCTTCTAGCTCATTATTTGAAATACATGATGTCGAGTAAGAATTACAATTTTTAATTCACAAGGATTGTCATTCGTTCATTCTTTGCTGCTAAGGACTTTGGAAGAGTAAATCTTAAATACTGCTTTTTCCTGAGAAATTTAATTTTTTTCATCACAATCGGAAGCAAAGATAACAATTTACATGCTCAGTCATAAACACTCCACTCAAAACCTGAATTGAAAAAAATCCTATTTTCACTAGTAATTAGCAAATTTGTTTTTTTCACTAAAAATATTGTGTTGAGATTCAAGTATTTTAAAATCCTAGAAAAGTAGTCTTAAGAAAACAGAAAATCGCTGGAGCCTGTTACGAAAAAGGCTAAATATATATTTTTACTTATATAATTGCATAAGCCAAACTATCTCTTGACTGAAGATTCCAAGGAAAAGCCCAAGGAAGAGCGATTTATGAAGTTTTGAGCAAATTAATTTTTGCGTGTTCAATAGATTATGTTGCTCAAGTTTTATTGTTCAAAATTAAATATATCACAAAATTCAACTAACTCCTCTTTTTGAGCCCTATAAGGAGGAATTAAGCAGTCTTGTTAAGAATCTATTAAGACATTAAGTCTCAAAACTTGAAAAAGTGAAGGCTTGTGTTAGAAGTCAAATTGGGAATCTTCTTGTTTTTTATTGATAGTTTTTTGTTATACTTTATAACTTAGGACACCACTTCTGACGCTCCCTAATAAAATAAGACCGGCCAACACAATCAGATTGACTTGCAAAGTTAGGTTGGTTAGTTACGAATAATAAAAGAAACACAAATTTCGCACAAACAGATTAAGTCAATGAGATTTAGTTTGAGAAAAGAGGTGATTTTAACTGAACAAATCTTACTTTTTCAATACACCTCTAGATAATTAATTGAGAAGATTTAAATTACTTACTTAGCCAAATCAATGGTTTTATCACTAAGGTTATTAGCTATATAAGCAATAAGACTTACAAAAAATCCTTGCTAAAATGTAGAAATTAATGAGATTCAAAAATAAATTCTTAGCGCACGATATTCGATTCAATTTGGATTAACATTTTCTGATAATTAATATTTGAAAAAACCTGGTCTGAATGAGGTGTCGTTTTGGAATATAATTTTGATTGCGCTCACATGATCGCAGAGGCGAATCATTTCTCCTAGCCATATGACGTTGTTTAAAAAAATCGTACCTCGGTCAGGTCAAATACAGATAAGATAAATCTGCTGTTTTTGATGTAATTCGTACCTTTTAAAATTACTCAGGTTATGATTGATTTTTTCCACTTCAAGTTATATTTCATCAACCTTTTTGGACTCCCATGAGACTAAATTTTTTGGAATTTTCAACACGAATAAACGAGAAATTAATCACAAAACTGTATAATCTAGGATTGCTTAACAAACGGATAAAAACATTCTCCAGATTGGAACTCTTTTTTATCTACTGTAAATATAAGTGCATCCGACTAACGCGTCTTTAACAGTTCTATTAAAGGGATAAATATTAAACCCTGATTAATTGTAAACTTTCTTTAAATGTGGGGCATAGAATTCGTATTTTTAAGAATGATGAAACAAAAATGACTCTTGAGGGCTTGAATATTGGTCATGCCTACGAAAGCTGACTAAACTGAAGAAATTTATTCTCAACAATGTGTACACTTGGTTTCCACATTGACGAAATACTTTTGGGCAGTGCATACACTGACGGCGTTTCCACTCTGATAACAACATCTCTAACTGTTGAGAATTTATATCCAGGAATAAAATAAATTCTTAGGATTACCTTTTGGTTTTAAAAATAAATTACAAAATATCTCACATTGTTTCCACAAGTCTAAATGAAAATTGATAAATATTAAAAAAGAGATTAACTTATAAGTACAATCTAAGCCCTTCATAATTTCACTATAAGGTTTGAGCATTTCTAAATATATTTTTGTAACTAATGCGTCCATTAGAGAATTAAAGTCTATCGAACAAGTTTCGTAAAAGTTATGAATTAACTCACTCTTCATCTCTTCAAATATAAAACAGTCATATTCAACATATGGTAAATTAATTCATAAACTAATCTTGAGTCCGAGTAGCATTAGGGTGAACGATGAATTGTTTTTTTTAAATACTCACTAATATCGTGAGAGAACATATTTCAAACCTTAAGTTCCTTTAAACTTAAAACTCTTTTTTAGAGACTCTAATTCGAAAAAAATATTTTCATATTTACAATAACAATCTAATGTCTAATTTCGTGTTTCAAAATTAGAAAAATATATTTAACTGATTGCCGATGATTAGGGCACCAAGAAAATATACTTTTTTCGAATTATTTTTATTTCTGAAATAATATTCTTATGAAAATGAAATATGCTCATAATATTATTTTATTCTAATCGTTCAATAATTCGGAACAACAAAACAATAAGTCATATATCGAAGGTTTTCATCACGGAAGTTTCGATATTCTGTCAACTTCATTTCAGATCTCGATATTCTCAATAATATTTATTCTTTCTTAATTTATTCTGAAGGAATATTCTAAAATAGTTTTTTTTATTTATGTTTCCTAGAGAAAAATAGTTTATTTATTTTATTACGTTTACGGTGTTGGCAAAAAGATACTAAAATATGCTAAATATGCTTTTTTGGTGCCCTACTGATGTTACATAATTTTGAGTGTTGTCTTTCCTCATCATATTTTTAGAATCCTTGAAAGAAACTGTTATTTTTCTTACTTTTGAAACATAAAATTAGAGATTGAATTTTTATTGTACGAATTTAAATATGAAAATATTTTCGAGTTAGAGGCTCTAAAAAGGATTTTCAATTGATAAGAAAGGAGAAATAAGGTTTAAAATATGTTTTTTTACAATAATAGTAAAAATTAAAAAATAAATTATTTTTATGTTTCCCCCTAATGAGACATGATTATTGGTTTTTGGAGAGAGTCGGAAATAAAGTTAGAGAAAAATGGCACGACAACTGCATCGTGATGATTATGATCTATAAGTATTCTCAATGTTCAAGAATTGAGTCTATCAAGCGAGTTTTATAAAAGTTATGATTCAACTCACTCCTCTTCTCTTTCAAATACAAAAAGTTGAATATATATAAGGGTTAGAAGTTTTACAGATAGGATTAAAAGAACTAATGATTTTGGTAGAATCAAAAAAATAGATTTTATGCAAATTTCAAAATAGGATTGATCGTAAAATATGAGCCCTTTCATAATTTAAAATTGTTGACCAATTCAAAATATTTTTCAAGTAGGAAGTTTTTTACCTACTACTAGTAGATCAGGACATGTGATTTTTGTCAGGTTTGTATGGAAATAAGACTATTTAGATGAAGCAAATACAGATAAAGAGAATTTCATCACTGACCAGACATATACGTTTCATCCTTATTTGGAATCGAACTCGCAACTTGTAGATTGACAAGCCAATGCACTAGCCACTGATCCAGAAAATATATTCTTCCTCTAATTCAACCATTAAAGACACAACACGTTTCAGTTTAGTTGTAAAATATTTGAACACTATTAGAGTTATGTTTCGAGTCTAATAATTCGCTCACGATGTATCATCTTTTTCTTGTGCTCTCTCCCTGAGAAAGTTTACAATTACCGCTTTGCAGAGATTTTATTAATATTCAATTAATTTCAAGTCAAGACTGAAATATTGTCGCGACTTCTGACTTCTCGAATTTTCAACTCAAATCAAGGTTTTGAGAATTGCTGTGTCTTATTCTTGTTTTAATGTTTTAATTACTTTTTCGTAACAAATAAGCTTTTAAAAAAGATATAAGCTCTAAAGTAAAAAGATATCAAGTCAAAGATCTTTATCAAAATCTTTTAAATTTTATGATACTTTTGATATCGAAAATTATATCAAATTCGATATTGGACAGGTATCAAAACCAGGGCTGACTTTTCTTACAGGAGAGGACTCTTGCATGTTTAATCGATTCTTCGATCATTCTTGTGGATTTAGTATTATTTTTTTAAATTAAATATATCACAAAGTTTAACTAACTTTTCTTTCGAAGTCCTTCAAGGAGGAATTAAGAATTCTTGTAAAGAATCTTTTGATATCATTGAGGTCTTAAAACTTGACTTTATAATTCCCATGTAATATATTATCCTCTCTTGGTCCATGTTCTTTGTATAAGAGCTTCTAGTTTTAATTCTGAACAAGTCTTTGTTGAAAATAATTCAGTGCACATTTTGATTGCGCGGCTTAGATTTATTGTAGCATACTGAGTGATGGAGCATGATTTAATCCACCATTCTTCGACGTTAATAATATAATATTGATTTTTTATCCAAGGATAACTTTGTAAATCTGTTGATCAAAATCATTAAATGAATTTGAATACGTTTGAAATGATTACATTCAAAATTCATTCATAGTTTTTCGAAGAACTATTCAACTTAATCAAAAAAGATTTACAATAGTGAAAAATTATTTTTGAACTCAAAATACAAAAATAGAGCGTTCAATCATGCCTCTTAACGCAGTATCCAGAGAAAACTCAAAATAGTTCAGCCATCATTAGTAATATACATACAATGATTATTATATTATTGTCCAATTTTTCAATTTTAAGATAAAAATAGAACTCTTCAAGCTAGAGGGGAGGATAGTATTCTATATTGACATTCAGCATTTATACTCACAATTTTAAATATCTTCTAAGAAATAAAAATAGTAAATTGAAGACACTATATGTATAAAAAACTACTAGTTTTCATTCCGAACAGGTTTTCGTTTTATTGCGCGGGTTATGATCTTCCCTGGATACTGAGTGATGGATTAAATTCATTGGATGATTAAATCTGCTCCTTCAGGTAGTATCCAAGGAAAAACTTTGCCCACCGACTTCAAATGGGCACTCAATCTCATTTTTAAAGAAGTCTGGTTCGCAATGAAAACTTATATTGTTTTTTAACATTAACTCTTGAACAACTGAAAGTTTTTTTGTTTCGATTGGATTGCTTGTAATTTTACACAAACTCAATTCTTGGACTTCTTCTAATATAACAACTTACTCTATTCTCATTTCACTTTACAATATAGATATTAGATTCGCCAACATAACCATATACTGTTGTGTAAAGATCGATATAAAAAGTGCGCTAAATATTGAGTTTATCCATACAGATGCATTTCTTGTATTAAAATAACAATTATCTACCACAGGTCTGAATTGCCATTTGGCATATCATCTGTTATGTATTAAGAACAGATATGGTTTATTAGTAGAGCTCAGGTTGAAACGCTGGGTTAAGTAGTCATCATATATGGCAAATCGTCGTTAATTTGTGTATGTTTGCCCGGATCAGCGGCTAGTGCATTGGCTTGCCAATCTACTTGTCGAGAGTTCGGTTCATCCCTATGGCACACTGAAAAATCCAAATCTTTATTTAAACGTACTGTATTGTTTTTATTCTTTAACGAGATGAAAGAATTTAGATAAATTTTATTACGATAGAAACTTTATTTCTTGAGGACATCATTTCCATGTAGATTATGGTTACTAAACACAAATTCTATGAATAGGAGTGACTGGAACGATTTGTAAAAAATTATTAATTGCGCGGTTTAAGTTATCCTTGAGTCCTACTTGAAGGAGCTTGATCCACTTTTCTTTGATTTAAAAAATCTAATTTTGATTCATTAATCTGAATATAAATTGTTAATCTTCACAAGATATTTGATTAGTCAAAATCATCCAACGAATTTGACCAAATTGTAGAATCATTACTGTAAAAATCCGTACATAGTTTTCCGAAGAACTATATAAGCTAATCCAGAATAATTTACCGTAATAAAATTAATTTTGAACTGAAATTATCTCATATTCATTTTATATCTTTCTTAAAGAGCCCCTTTCGCTTCATCATACTACCAGAAAGAATGAATCAATCGCAAGGCAAGAAATAGTCCATAATTATAAAAACACGTGGGCTGTGTTGACAACTAAATATCAAGAAATAATCCTCCCTATAAGTCCAAGAGATAGCCAGATAAATAGAGATAGATTTATAGTCAAATAGAAGCAGGGATGAAAGAAAGATCATACAAATCGTAGACATTTTCTCATAGACCTCAGTCTAATCTATTTCCTCCAGAAGATGCTTTTCATGATGGATTTGATCACAATGCAGTCAAAACTAAAAGTTGAAGATGCTTTCTTTGCAAAACAAACTTCCTCTCTGAATGTCAGAATACGTAGAGAAAAAGTTTTTTTGATTTTCATAAGTGAGATTTGTCCTGAGATTTGGGCGACAAGGGTTAAATATGCACTTTTTGTGCCCTCATTAACAGAATATGAATCAAGATAAGAGGATTTACACATAATGTATTTAATACTAACTTTTCTTTACTGGAGCTAAACAGTTAAAATATAAGATTCAGTCGGCTTCTTTGAAAGAAATTATTGAGAAGAAATATTATTATTTGGCTGCCCAATACATATCTTTTGAATGCTTCATGGGATAAAAATAGATTTTCAATTGCATTAAAAACACACATGTATATAATGTCTGTGCATATCCATTTTGATATCTCTTTTTCCAAATAGAGACCCCCCCCCCTTTTTTTCAGCTCAAGATTGAATAAGATTTAAAATATTGCCTGTGAAATCTATAAGAAGCATCGTTTGAGCGGTTGACCAGGATTAAAACTCTATAAAACTTTTAGCAACTTACTATTTTTTTTTTATTTGTTCCCTAGAAACGATATTTATAAGATTGAGAAATCGGCTTTTTAAACGTTCATCTTCTGAGAACTTAAAATGGTAAATTTTTAGAACAACGATAATAGACCTGTTAATTTCTTGGAGTTTTATGCCATGAGAAATATATTTCAAATCTTTAATATATTTTTACTACTGTCATCAACCTACATTTTCTTCAAGAGTTCTTCGCTAAAATTATTGAGTTGCGAATCATGTACTTTTAAATCCTAGAACCCTGAATTATTCTAAAGTACTCTTAAAGACGGCAGCAAATTATTTAATTAGGTTATTATTATATAATGAACGGTCAAAATGAATAACAAAAAATTTCTTGGGTGAGACAGACTGCTTTCATGTTATCAAAAGTTGATCCATAAATTATTCATTTTAAGATGTAAAAATATCATAAATTGATTATAAACTTTGACCGGTCATTATATATAATGAACAAGTTAAACACTTTGACAAAAACATATATATTTTTATCAATACTGAACATTTTCAGAACCTAAATCTAAATAACTAGCTTGTTTCTAGATAATTGTAAATTAATTTTTCTTAATCTGTTTAGATTAATCTTTAATAGGAATTCTAATTTTAAGATACGGTTCATAGAAGCTGGAGTAAGAGATCAGCTAACCGACCAATCGGTAATTATTTCCCCTAACCGTAAGGACTTTGTACTTGCATGCGAAAGGCTCAATTACGTTCTGGTTAGAGAGCCTATTTCATAAATCCTGTTTTAGAAAATAAGCAATTGGTAGCCTTAGTCATCACACGCTTTAATCGGATGACTTTGGGACATTTTTTGCGAAATTCGTATTTTAATTTAAAATGGCTACTTCAATAGTACTTCAAGAGTATTATTGATATAATTAAATTGTGATGAGCAAAACTGCTCTTGTAACCTCTCGTTGTTGAGAATAAGTCAATACTGTTACGATTAGTATTATCCGAGTATTTATGAACAGGTTTACTCAAATTATCTTAATTATAAAATAAAAAACTAATTTTAATATCATGATAAATCAAAGAAATCAAGATTTGAACATTATCTTACATTATTTCATGATTCGACCTAGTTTTAAGAAATAATATTTATTATTTCGAAATATTTGAGTAATTCTGATAAGTATTGTCATGTGTTTAAACTTCACTATTCGGTTATTGCGGTTGAATTAATCCGAAAATGAGAAAATATTCATTCATAGGCTGTTTATAAAGAAACTAACTCTTCAATTGCTTTCATCCTGGTAGATAAAGAAGAGATTATAAATCTTTAATGCTTCTTCCATCTATAAAGATAAAATATCGTTTTTTTTATATATTAAAATTCGGATGTATGTCCATAAAGTGTCAGATATTTAAAATTCAGAAGCTAATCAAGCTAATTTAAAAACTTACAGTCTCTCTACGATATCTCTGAATAATATAATATTCTATAAACTTTTTTTCACATTCCAAAATATCACAGAATCATAACTTTTGAAAGAATGAAGTTTTAATCAGAAAATGGAGATCTTCAACAACCGCTTTCCTCAATCTTACAATTGTCCAGTTTTTTAATCTTATTTTTTGTGTTTATATTTAACCTTAAAAAGGGATAATTACCCTTTCAGATAAAAATAATTTATTTAACTTTTATTTATACAGGTTTGTATACCTCTAGCTTGGACCAGGCTAAAGGAAAAAAGTTTCTCTAGTTCGTGCAGTTTCAGGACTTGTCGAGTATTCTGAATACGAATATAAAAAGTATCTGAGCGTAAGGCATCTACCGCCGGCCTAAGCACTACTCATTGGTAGATTTAAAAGAAATTGAGTAGATGAGTCATCTGACAGAGCAATTTTACTTAAAGGGCTAATTGAAAACCCTGCCTTTGAAAAGATCCATGTGCTAGAGTGGATCTTTATTACTCAATTCAATAAAAATGGGTTATTCTCGATTGAGTAGAGTCTAGTTGAATCAATGTTGTTGAAAAAGATGAAAAATCCAGAAAAGTCAATGATATTTAAGACTTCATGGCTATTTGGTCTTTTTGGAAAAGTTGTTAACAATGATATGCAGATATTTTAATTATTAATAGAAAAGTTTATATTTAATCATTTTATTTATTCGAACCAACCTATCCTCTCCATCATTTAGCCTAAAATAAAGTTGAACTTTAGATTTTGAATTTAGACTAGTCGCTAAGGGACTATTGCACACTAATCAGAGATTCTAGGAAAAACTTCTTGGAATCGATCTCGAATTTTTATATTTTCTAGTTCTTCTTGAATAAAAATTTTATAAAAAGCTCGTAATCATCTTACCAGCCTAATCTGTTAAAATGAGATTATTATTACAAAAGCGGTCCGAGTTTAAAGAATCAATAAATCTTTTTATATTGCAAAACGCAAGGTGATTAAGTGCGGTAAACATTCAATGCAGATTTTCAGTCTTCTGATAGTGTGTCCAATCCGACCACGACTGACAATCCGAATCAAAGAGCAGGAATCAAGACCTGGTACATCGATATTTCAACACAAACCACAATTATAAAAGATGCAGAGGGGTTGGGATAGGATCAAAGTTTGAAATTCTTAGCATAAAAGCTCTCAACATAAGAAAAATGGAACTATTATACGCTATGAGACTGTAAATATATATTTTAATCAGTTGTATTTTGAAAACAACATAAATTGAACTGGAATAATGGTTGTCATTGGATTTCCAATCTAAAATATCTAATTCCACTCTTAACTTTTTATTGAAATGTAACTCTGATAATAAGTTTCAAATTCAAAAGTTTTAGTGAAATTTACTAGCGAGTAGTTCTTTTTGAAGTATTCCTGAATTAAATCCACTTAATAACCTACAATTTGTGTAAAAAACCATATCATCGTGGATATTAATTTAACTTTTTTTGTGACCCCTGAACGCTCTGACCACTGCACTACCGAGTGGTCAAACTCCAGTTTATAAATAATATTCTTTTTTATCGAATCCCAACTCACGACATTTTAAGTATAGTAAGTATTAATTTAATATAATTCTAAAGAGGCATAATATCTTTTTATTTTTGTCTATCTTGTAAATGCGAGTTGATACTTTTTCGTCAACTTTAATAATTTAATCGACTTATTATAAAAGTAATTACGTTTTTTAATTTGAAAATATAATTTATTCATAAAATTTTTAAAATATTCACCATCCCCTCATTTATGCCCTTGATCCAGAAACTTTTGAAGATTTCGAATAAAAATGTTGAGATCTGATTGGTTTGTAAATTTTCCCAGAGACAGTTCTGAAGGTCTTGGAGCAATATCTGGTGAGTACGGATGATGCTCCCTTAAATCACAACCGAGCTGAGGTATATTTTTGGTTTTCTTAAAAACACCTGGGGTCTGGCATTGTCCTTTTGATTCAACTCATCATTTTTATCCTATTAAATAAGGCATTCTACGGTATGGAATATTAAGGACAATAAGAGGGGTAGATATGAAATAGGAAATCCTCCCACATCATTCTGTAAAGCTTATGACTGGTTACTTTAAAGATCGAATATTAAGAAAACTAAAGTCTAGAGAAACAAACTTGAATTCGTCGAAGAAGGTTCTCCGAAAAAATCAGATCAATTAAACAATTTTGCAAGATTTCACAAATAACAAAAATAAAGGTTTTGTATGTTACAATATTTCTTCACGTTATACAATTTATGTTACCATAGATTCAATGAATTCCTAATTCGTTATAACAAATACGTTTAATTTTTTTAATTAATATTTTTAATTTCTTCTATTTTATTTCCATTATTTTTTATGGGTAAGATAAATAAGAAAGCATACGATGTCATCTAAAGTAAACAAAAGTGTTTACTACAAAAACCCTGGCTCCTTTAACGATCTAGAAGAACTATTCTCTCCCCAAAAATATTTCACACATCGATTACTTCCATATAAGATCTGGGCAGAAATGAAGTTTTCTCTGATTGGTTGAAATTTCTAACACAAAAATGCAAAATATACGCTCAAAATATATCAGACCAAATAAATATCTGCCGAAAATATGGTTTCGACCTGTACTAAATATTTGGCAAAATAAATGTTACATAACTTATATTCAATATTATATATAGAAGCGATCCAGAGTGACTAATTTTTTCTGTTACCTCAAACTTGATCGATGTTATGAATCATAACTTATTATTTAGGAAATTCACGATATTCTCCTTCAAAAACATATTGATTCGAATCATTCGAAAGGACCGAATTGTATATTCTTTTAAAAATATATCCCTGTAAAACGAATATATAAATGCTATATTTGTAAGACAAAAAATAACTTCAAAAGTACCAAGTTAAAAGTAAAATATATTTTGTCTAGTCAATTCACGGGCACAGATAGCTCTCATCGATTTTCAATGTCGTTTATGAACTTGTTCGTTAATTTGTCATCATAAATGAATTTGTTCACAACTGATGCGTTTTTTCAATAAATTTTCTTCTTTTGTACACAGGTTTAAAAGTTTATAAATTAGGAAGAGTTTTAAATTTGAGTCATTTTTTCAAGTTATCAGTTATGTTATCTCAAATAAATATCGTTAGTTACAAAACCAGCTTTTGTCTCTTGCTTAAACATTTTTATATTGGAATTCCTCAATCTTTAGACCCAATTTTATTGCTACCAAATTAAGCAGGTTACCTTTCGGTCTGTTCCACGTAAAGAAATAAGTTTTAAGAGTTATTTCAATAAATTTTTTATTTTAAAGTTAAGTATAAATATTAGTTAATCGGAATGTAACGTCTTGATATTGACTATTTATTTTTAAATAAATTATCCAACTCTTGAGAATTTATATCTAGGAATAAGATAGAGTTTTATCAATACTTGAGATGATTATCATGAAATCTCACATGTTTTCGACTTCTTTAAATGAGAATTGATAAATATTGAAAGAGATTAACTTTTAAGTACAATTTGAGCCCTTCACAATTTTAGTCCAGAGTCTGAGCATTATGATTATAATATTGTGGTTTGTTTGTAATTTCAGTGAGCCGAAGAATGAGATTACTCCCAAATCCTTTTTGATCGAATTGAACTGTTTTATAGACTTATTGAGCTTTCAAAATAACCAATTTATTATTTTTTGAATAAATTCAGGAATAAAGTCTTCTGAATACCGTTTTGTTTGTAAGAAAAATAAATTACATAAAATCTCACATTGCTTTGGCTTTTCTAAATGAAAATTGATAAATATTATAAACTTGATAAATTTTATGATGTAATTTTTCTTTAATACACAAAGGAAATATTATTCCATGGTTGAGGCCATCAGATTTGATTATACGAACATTGAACAATTTTCATAAAATTCTCATATCCAGGTCAAGTATGGGATTTATTTACCAATAATGAATTAAAATTTGCATTTATATGGTTTAAGATTTTGAATGGCCAATGAAAATCGGTTATCTACGTGGACCCGAGAAAACGGTCTCTCCACTAATTCAATGTCTATGATTATAACAGATTTATCATATTGTCATTTTTCAGAGGTCAGATGTAATAAAAATCCCTTTGCATCATTTTCAGCGTTACATATGTAAATGAATTAGTCGCATCTTTTTTTGATGAAGAAGGTAATTTTGTGTAATAAAGGGATGAGAAAAATTGCAAGAAGTTATAGCTCCAAAAAAAGATATCGCACCCCGTAAATGTTTAAATGTGGCTACTGTGAAGTGAAATTATTATTAAATATGATCATGAATGTTCAATGAGGTGTGAAATGTCTTGAACTTTAGAGAATAACGGACGGATGAACCAGACCAAAGTTTGCAAACACCCCAGACGATCGTCCCCGAAGCTAGCGAGAATCAAGGTCCAAGGAGGGGCAGCAGGACTAGACGACCGAAACCTAAATTTTTGAAGGATTATGTTGTGAATTATATTCATTTGAATTTACGCCAGATGATAAACAAGGAAATCACGGCGGCACTAACTTCTTCCTAAACTTACTTGATTAATAGACCTTCACTTTATCAAATACGCTTATATCAACGATTAAAAAGACTTTTTTTGACCAAATAGTGAATCGGTGCAATGGTATTGACAAACTTAGCCAATAATTTTATAATCATTGTATTTACCTTTCTAATGATAGCTGTTTCCCTTTGGGTTTCTTCAAATATTGCCTGAAATTGCATGATTAAACCTTCTTTTTTCGAAAAATTCTATCAAAGTTGTAAAATAACCTGATCAACTTGAAT
>KL566719.1:1186-36642 GCA_000715275.1 Gyrodactylus salaris
CAAACCAGAACTTATTTATCAAGTTATTAATAGGGCTACCAATGCATATTTTTCTCCAAAGTATGCATATTTTAGACGGAAATTTGTCCCGATTTGCATATTTTGAGGAAAAATGTATGTGTTTTACTCGGTAAAAAGTGTATTTTTGCATATTTATAAGATTATTGTGCATATTTTTCTGAAAATAATGCATATTATGGGTAGCCCTAGTTATAACTTTTAAGGTTTCAGAGTATCAATATAATATTTATAAGCTCTACTTATAAGTAGTTCTATTTTTTTATTGATTCTAGAGCCTTCAAAGGACTCCTCATCGATCTGATAGCCTACATCCAGCACAAGAACGGATTGGACCAACAGATCAACTTCACTGACCTCCGTCATGAGGGAAACGAGATGATCCACAAATGGCTGCAATCCGATCTCTGCTTCATGATCCACCCGAGTGAATTCGCCCTAGCTGTCCTAGTCGAGCTGGGCTGCGCTCATACATACTTTGAGGTTGAGACGTATATTCGCGATGAATTATGCGGCTGTCATCCGTTGAAGGAGAAGAGTGAATCGACTGATCAAAAGTTGGCCAAGAGTGAAGACTTGCAAAAGGCTGTTACCGATCACGAGGACGAAGATGAAGATGAGGAGGCCAATAGTGACTCAGATGACTTTAAAAGTAATTTTGAGGATATTCTCTTTTATCTCGTATCCTATACAAAAACTAGCATACCCCAATATACGATTAAAAATGCACAGCTGATTTAGCAGACCAAACTTGAGTTAATAAAAATTCGATTCTTTAGGTGGAGCAATAAATCTGACGCCTAGCGAACGCTGGTCCAAAGTTAGAAAGATGCTAGACAAAGTTCAAGAGACCGTAAACGAATTCGAATTTATCACTGAGCTTTCCGGGCAGAGTAAGGAGGAACAGGTTCTTGATATTTGTCGTAATCCCCTATATAACCCACAGTCGGAAGAGTATCAAGATTATCGAAAGAGGGTCGAACAGGCATCATTTGATCTGTGATTTATTTGTAAATATTTTTTTATATTCATGCTATTCTCACTCTCCTAATTAAATGAGACGATTTTTGATTGTACAAACTAACTAACACACACAAGTTACATTTCAACTTGAAACACGCATACATACGCACAAAGACTGACACTCGTTTCTCATTGGCTATCCTCGATAAATCATTACTTGGTCGAATCTTAGTGGTCATTTTAAATATTCCATCTTATCTTGACGCCGTATGGAGTCCTACATGGAGGCGACTTGATGCCAACCTAAGAACTGTCAGACATCTCTCTTTCATGATGGCCCTGAAATTCAGGGCCTGAATAGTTTCCATTCCTTAAATTAGGTGAGTATTTTCTTAGTTTTGGTCATTATCTTAACTAAGAGATGGACTGAACAGAATCCACTTTGATTTCCCTGAACTTTTCTCTCATGACTTGATAATTTAATCTCGAATCATCACGCCATATCTGAGTTTTCTCCTTTCAGTTTCAATTTAATTTCACCTCGCTGAATCTCATTACACCGTCTTAAGCTAAAAATGCTCTTTTAACATTGTAGAGTTGCAAAAAAATATCGAGTCAACATTCTATGTAAAAATTTATTTGAGCTATCCCTCTAAAATTATACCACTTACGAGTAGTAATGTAAATACACAGTGTTGGAAAATTTGGTGGTGATAGTTGAGAGATGACTAACAATGTCAGTCTGACAGCATTGGCTGTTTTGATAATACATTGTAATCATGTCTGAGCGTGAACAAAATGTGACATGCGTCATTAGCCAATAGAATTCAAGTTGTTATCTAGATCAATAAAATTGATTCTTGTCTGCTAGTATGTTTTAATCAAATTTTATGTCTTATTTGAATTTCCATGCAGGTGCATTACAGTCGGTCTCTCTCTGTCTATTTCAAATATGGTTCAGTTAGTATTGCTAGAACTCCAATGTTTCTAAGCAATAAAATTTGAGTAAGTTATCTTATAATCGAAGCGTGTTCTTCATATTTCTAACATGAATTTTTAAAATCTTGTTTTCAGTTTGGATCCATCCTCACACATGGTCCTGTGTCCTCTATCAGTCAATAATGTAAGTTGATTCATTAGCTCAGTTTATGGCTTATAGAATGGGGTTTTAACATAATCAAAATTAAATAAGTTGATGTTAAAATCTTTATCTAATAAATTTTTTTGTAGATTCCTTACAATGTATTTTGTAAAAAAATCAGGTTCTAGTTACATCTATTTGGGGTTCATAATTTAGTATACATGTGTTAAAAAGGTGTTAATGACGTACATTATGCTATTGTACAGAAGATCCACTCAAAAATTGTATAACTTCTCGATAGTTTTTGTCATCAATTTTAGAAAAATAGACTAACCAATATGGGTTCTCAATTTGCATGGCATGTATTTATTCATTCTCTCAGTCTTTGAATCAAACCTCTTGCCAGTTTAGCATTTGTATTTTGATTCATTGTTAAGTTAATGTAACTATACTTTTCTAAGATTCCAAAATTCGATATCTTCATAACAAATTATATTAAGAAGTTAAATGTTTCTACAAAAAGTGTATTTATAAATTTATTTTTCAGTTTAAACCCAAACAACGGCTCTGTTCCTTGGAATAATCTCTCCCGATGGACGCAGCGGCTGTACAAATTCTGTTTCTATTTGATGTGATGAACTTTCTCTTCAGCTGCACTCAACAGGAGATTTTTAGTATTCACTTCCTCTAAAGAACAATGGGAAGTGAATAATATCCTCATTGTTTGAGAAAATTGCATGAGCATTGGAACTGTCTTAGTTTGTAGTAAGGTTCTAGATGGGTTATTTTACAAGTAGGCATAAAGGGAGACGGGCAGTTCCTATTTTATCTATATGAACTAATCTGAATGTATTTAATGCCGATTTTAAATATACACATATCTTAACATATTTAATTTTTTTTAAATATTAAAAAAAAAATTGAACAGCCTTTCCCTTTATGGAAATCAATTTATCCTCGACTAAAAAGGTTGTGGTCCAGTCAAAATACACCCTTCCAAAGTCCAGTGCTGGCTTAGTCAGTCAGTAATCTCTTGTAAGCATTGCTAACTGAAAAAAAACCCGAGTTACATCTAATGTGTAGGTGTTCTCGTTGAGAAACCCGTCGACACAAAATGTCTAATTAGCTCAAATCAATGCTTACACTGAGATTGAAAGACAGAATAAATTTTCCGATTCCACAAAATATTTTATATTTCAAGTTACTTTTAAGTAGTAAGTATTTCATTATCAAAATTTAAACCAAAAAACTATGCAGAATCGGAAAATTCATATAGTCAGCAGGGGACCTTGGATAGATGATGAGAGCTGAGTTTCTGCTAAGACGCTCAAGTGAAATAAAAAGTTCTCAATTCGTGTAGTCAATTCTTGAATTTTAACTAGGAGCCTCAAAATTGTGGATAATTTTAGTCATTCTATTTTAAGTTTCTGAGTCTTTAAGAATCTTGAAAAATAGCTATTTTTATACAGTGCTTAGAAGAAGTTTAAGAATATTAATTCTACTGTTTAGGTAAGGATTTAGTCTCGGTAAATCAGATTATATTAGTATCTAATAAAAATTAGATTAATTTTCAGAAAACAGCTCTCATCAAAGAGGATATTTCAATAAGGAGAGAACACATTTTTAGTCGGGCATATATACATTTTCGGCGTAAATTAGCTCAAATTCAATTTTTCTTTTACTGAACAAATTAACTTTATTACTCTACTTTTTCTTGGCAATTTTGCATCTAACTAATTATAATACGGGTAAATTGAGATGAACTTTTCCAATAATCTCTAAAGTACTCAAAAATAGTATGACCAGTTAGAAATTGTTGGAGAAGACCAAATCAGTTTTAGGTTCCATATCAGACTATCTGAATGAAAAAGATGAGTGGTAAAGTTGTCAATTTGTCCAGGCCTTACGTTCCTTAAGATGGGACATACCTTTCATGTACTGAGTACATTGTCATGCTGCAATCTTGAAGAATTGTTTTTTCTAATATTTTGACAATTTTGAAAGAAATTCAGTGGAAAGATATTTTTTAATGTAGAAATATTTCAACTTGTTGAGATACTTATATGGGATAAATAATTTTTGAAGGAGACATCTAGTTAGAAGACGAGACATTTTTAGATACTTTTGCGGTGCCCAGCAACATTATTTTTAGTGAGCTAATATCAAGTAATAAGCTATTTCCCTTTAAATGACTAAAAGTCATAAATAGATCTAATGCCTAATCTTATGGACGTCCAAGTTGAGCAATTTTAAAGTCATTTTAACCTCTCAAGTATCTCAAGAATAATTTTTTAATATCTCAATTCAGTGCCTGCAAAATTAGTGCAAACTTGTGCGTTGTAAAAAGGGTTCAAAGAAAAGAATAAAAGAAATAAAAAAAATAATGACCGGTTGAAGGAGAGCACAGTGACGAATTGAATCCCTCACTAGTCACTTGATTCGAACTTGGCTGGATTGAGCTGAAATAATTTTAATCTTTAAAAAATTGAAAAACGAAGAAAATTGAAATTTTAAAATAATATTTGGCCTATTCAAGAT
Source organism: Gyrodactylus salaris (assembly GCA_000715275.1). Classification (NCBI taxonomy): domain Eukaryota; kingdom Metazoa; phylum Platyhelminthes; class Monogenea; order Gyrodactylidea; family Gyrodactylidae; genus Gyrodactylus; species Gyrodactylus salaris. Next base: position 5,787 of record KL566719.1, read on the forward strand.
CCATAAAGATTTTATTCACAAATTGTTTTCAGATCATTAGAAATGATTTTTTGTTGTATAAATAGAACAATACTACTTACGATTAGTATTACAAGGTTATTTTAAAAATAAATTATTTTGAGAATTAAACGGTCAGTGGGGGCCCCAATGGGGGGTAGACAAGCAGAATTTAAAGAGACACGAGGAATTATTCATTAGAAAGCTCCAATTATTATGACTAAATTTAAAAATGATTTATTCCTTAGGACAAGTCAATATTAAAAAGTAGATTTGCATTTGAGACATGTTGAAATTCCTAATCAATTACAAGTGTTCATATTATCTTAATCCTTTTATGCCGAGTCGATCCCAGGGGATACAAAAATTAGAAATCAAAATATGGAGAAATTAATGATAGTTTAGGTATAAGAGTTGAAGAGATAAATATTTATTTGTTATTCCAAGAAAATTAGGAATTATTAATTTTACCTTTCGAGATCAGTGATCTAAAAATCCAAAAATTATTTGCTTATTTCTAAAGTCATAAATTATTTTTATGAATTGATGATATATTCTTAACCCGGGTACACCCAGGCATATAAACACTGAAATTTTTTTTAATTTTTACTTCAGAATAATGAGTGAGGTAAATTCGAGAACAGTATTTGCTTGAAGATTTTTTTGAAATTTTCCCTAGTTTAAAAGTTAAGAAAAATATTTTCAACTTCATAGTAATCTTATGATGACCGTGTCTAAATCAAAAAAATTGGGGCAATTCGGATGCATAATGTGAAGACAAAAAAAATTAATTATTTTTTCCTTCAAATCTTTTTGGCTAATACACGAAATTTTATGTAAAAATAATTATTTTTACTAGGGTCAGGCATGAAAGAGTTCTTATCAGCATATCTTAGGTTATCAACTTAACTCAGACTGTACCTATTGAGTAAACCATCATCTAAACTAATACAATAACTTACATCATATCGATTGGTTGATTAAGGACCAAGTTAGAGGAGGAACGGCCAGCCCGGTTTGAAATTTCGACTTTAGTTGAAATCAACGAGTTTATTTTGTGGGTGGTATTGCACGAGAGCCTTCTTCTGACTAAACTTGGACCGATTGCAATGTACCTGCATGGAAATTCAAATGATGCTATCAAACAAGAATCGCTATTATATGGAATGAAAGATCTCAATATTTTTAGACTCAAAATTTTTGGATTGATTTTGAGAAGATTACATGATGTAATTTACATCATCCAGATGAATCTTAATCTTGAGAAGTGGTTGAGGAAAATAACTTAAATACTGATTCTACACACTTTTTAGGACTCCATGGTGAAATTCCGTTTGGGAGATTTAATTCTCAATCCTCATACTTGAGAGTGGGGCCAAAAGTAATAAGAGATACTCAGTGAGTAATTTACTCACATGTGTTTTTGACTTTTGTGAATTGTGAGATCATCATTTATTGTTCACAAAAAGGAGGCGAAATTTTTGGCAAGGGCAAACTGGATATCAGCTTAGACAAGGAAATAATGTGATGAATGTGAGCAAACATTGACAAACACCCACGCATTAGTTTTGCTGCATTTTCATTGGCTGAATTTTTATGTGTAGCAAACACACAATCTCTTATCACAAAGAGAATTTTTCTTCCCATGGTTATTTGAGTTATCGCATACACTTCATTGACTAATTAAAAATCACACTTTTTATCTCTTTTGAAGTGTTTTTTTCCCATGGCTATTTTCGATGATTAATTACGTGTTGGCTAGTTAGGCTTTTGCGTAGTTAGAATACTCAAACCTACTTTTAGCAAAACATACCTTTTTATAATGGTAAATACGTAATCTACTAATCTGATCTCAATTGATCTATTCTAGATATGCATGAAATAAATGGTGCTATAAAAATATTTTTTATTCTATGCCTTGAGGAGTTTAACAACTGCCTTTATAAACTTCATCTTGAATTGGCCAATCTGTTCCCCTTCAACTTGCTGAAAGAACTTGTCACATTTTGTAATAGCTAGAGATTAGTGAAAAATAGATTACCTTTATCCCTGTTACCGATTCCTCTCAAGAGTTCATACACCAGAGTCATTTCAGGATATGAGTTCATCTCGTAGAAAAGCTTAAAATGGTTATTTCCAAGAGTTTACCTTGATAATCGTCAAAAAAAACACTGGATTCGAGGATTCATCCTCATGCAAGGTTTTTGAAGTTATTTGATTGAGCATAACGTAAAAGTTACTACCTCCTTCAGGAGTGATATCTGAAGACGACATGTCATGGCAAAGTTTGACAAAAGTATTTGATGCTGGTTTCATTTGAGGAAGGGGCAATTTCAAATCGGGACTGATTGATAATAGCATCTGAGACTTGATGTCAGCATGTATCTCTTGAGAATTCCAGTTTTTTTTGTACAATTCTACAAAGTATTCCCTTACCAAATCCTGGCAATTCATGTCGAGAATTTGTGTTATAAAAGATATTGTTAATAGGTTATTATGGGGGCTTTTGGCAGGGTCTTTGGAGATGATCTGAAAAACTTCTGAGAGTATTGTTTTGTTGAACTGAAAAATGGATCAAGTTTTTAGAATGAATCAGGATTTATACAAGGATCGTAATTACCTTTTTCAAAAAGTCCCCATAGAAGGTGTCGTAATAGCTAATTTTGAGTTCATCCTCAATAGAGGGTCTCAAGGTCTCGAAAATATCCTGGAAATCACCGGAAATCCTGAGGGCCACTTTCATACCAATATACCAGTCAATAATCTCTTCACTAGAGTCCAATTGTAAATGGTATAAGAAAGATTTCTTCAAAATCTCTACCAAAAGTCTGAAAATATTAAAAGAACTTTTTAAAAATACAGCAGATATGAATTTATCTTAAGCACTCATTAGCAAGGCTTCAATTTTGTTCCAGAATATTAAGGAGATTTTTCCTATTGTGATTACCATAATTTACAACTCAAATGAGAAATATTTCTCCATAAAAATGTCTCTCAATATAACTAACAAGAATTATTGAATACTACAGCTGTCAGCTAAATTAGCTGAGCTAATATTTATATATAATTCTAGTTATAAGTACTACTGTCTACTTGTAAGTGGTGACACTAAGTTATACTCAAATTGGTAGTAATATATTTATTAAATATTATTTAAGAATTATGCTAGTGAGAACTTCTCACTGAGAAGGGGGTTAAGCCTTCTATAGATTACTCAACAAAAAGCCACATTACTTACAAGTAGGGTTTAAGACTCATTAAACTCACATTGTACCACTTGATCGAGAGGACAAATAACTCGAAAATACCTGGTATTTTGAAAGAATGTCAAAGAATGAGTCTCTATACGACTTTCCAGAGCCATTATGGAGTGTCTTTTCAAATATTGCATGCACGCACTTGACGGGGTCTATCAGAAATAGGAATTCAAAGTCAAGCACATTCTCGCCCTGCATGTTGGTGCTGAGCCTTTGGAAGAAGGCAAAGAGCATCTCTTCAAATCGGACTGCCTCAATGACGAGTGAATTTGGGAACTTGAGCGAAGAGAAGAACTTTTCCTTAGGGACCTCGGTCATGTTTGAATGGGCAGACTTGAATAGGAGCACATGACGATCAAAGGTAGAGGGGTCGTGCTTGACAAGGGCAAGAGACTCAAATATTAACTGACAACAAATCATTTGGTCTTGTGCAGTCAGACTTTTAAATATTGAGTTCATCTGCATTGTGAAGAACTGGATGATTCTAGAATAAAATAGTTGATAAAACGTAGGCTTCTATAAAGCTACTTTTACTGCTTTCATATACTTGAAACTATGGGAAAACCGGCAGCTAAGAAAGGTTGTAAAAGGAATGTTAAGTATTGCAGCCAAAAAAATATGAAAATAGAGCACTCATAAAACTAAAAATTGCAAATTATAGAAAAAATAATTACTTGATCGACTTGAGCATAACGAGATCTGATTGTTTGAGCCAGCGAAATAAGAAACACTTTAAAATGTCAACATCACGAGAGGAATCTATGAGAATGTCAAACTTTAACTCCTCCTCAATCTCCTCGCAAAGTTCATTTTTCAAGTAGAATTTCTCCACTAAAGCCCACGAATACATCATCCACTTTTCAATGAGAGACTTGCACTGAGTATTTGCTAATGTCGTAAGATTTTTACTTTCGAAACTTTTATCCCTCAAGTGGGAAAATAAATCAGCTATATGGGCTGTAGAAAAATTACTAGGAATAAAGACTTTCACATTCTTCCTGATAAAAATATCATCTGATATTAACACATTAGGCGTAATTGGGAGATAAATGAAATGGCTGAATATTCCGACCAAGAGATTTCTCTCTTCTTCACTATTTGAGCGAAAAGTGTAGTTTTGTAGAGATTTTTTGACAGAGTCGATTAAGGCATCGTTCAAAGTAGATGACAGAAGGATAACGAAAATCAGTCTGAGATACTCCACGTGGTCAATTTCACAAGATTTTTCGATAAGATTAACTAAAACGTCGTGGTATTGGACTAGTTTTTCTGGAAACTAAATTAGGAATAGATGAATTACTTCTAATAAGAATAGAGGCAAGTCCAAATTCTTGATGATGAAGTTTAAAATAGCTTCATCATAACCTTTCTGATGCAAATCGAGAGAGCTCGAATACTCTAAGAGTGATATAAGGCATTCTTGACGGTCTAACTGATCAAAGTGTTCTAGTAAATCTTTCTCATTAATATTTTTGAGTGCTATTTCATTTAGAAACTCTGTATGAGAACTGAGTAGGTAGCACATTTAACTTATAATTTAAGTCTTAAATGATTTCAAAAAATCAAAAATTAATAATTTTAAAGTCAGTGGTTAGTAGCTCTTGTTTAAAATTAGTAAAGTTTTAAATTTTATTTTTGGATAGAAATTCCTAATGGACGGTGTTAAAAGATTCCTTTTTGGCCCAACTCCTCAGGAGCAGATGCGAGAGTGTAAGCGACTGATTGATAGATCTTGTCGAGAGCTAGAACGCGAGAGAATTAAACATGAAAATCAATGTAAAAAACTGGAAACGGAAATTAAAGCCACTGCGAAAAGAGGTGACATGAAACTTGTTAGAATGAAAGCAAAGGATTTAGTAAGAACCAAAAATATGGCAGGAAAGGTAGAAGCTATGCGCGCAAATCTTCTCTCCACAGGCTCACAAATGCAATTCATCAAGTCAAACGCTGATATGGCCAAAGCTATGCAGGGCGTGACTAAAGCCATGGGTAGAATGAATAAGCAGATTAATCTTCCTCAAATGACCAAGATTTTGCAGGAATTTGAAAAACAGAACGAGATAATGGGAATCAAGGGAGACATGATTGCAGACACGATGGATTCAGTTCTTGATAATGACGAAAGTCTAGAAGAAGAGGACGCAGTTGTTGGAAAGGTCCTCTCTGAGCTTGGTATCGAATTAGGAAATGAACTAGTTGGTCCTGGTACGAGTAATGCTGAAGGGTCTTCATCAAGAGCTCCTCAGCCAATACCAGCCACGGCGGATGGCGATGAACAGGACTTGATGGCTCGCCTTGAACGACTCAAAAAGAGTGACTAACTTTGGATTTAATTTGAATTAGATTTTCACAATTTCATTTATAATATGCAATTTTATTTGTTAATCTATAAACGACTTTATTTATTTGTCCCAATATTCAAACTTCCCTGATGATCTAATTTGTAGCTATAAGTGTAGACTAAATTTAGCTTATTAGTTTAATAATTTCACATCTATCAAAGACGAAGAATTTAATAGAAGAAATATTTTTTTTAAATAATAGATTTCTTAGAAAATCAATCATAAATCGAGGTTCTCTATGACCTATAATCCAAAGCATTTTTCGAGACCCTCAAGATAATTCCTCTTCAGTGATCAAACTTGGTAACATTTCATTCGTAATGAATATATGAAAAAAAACTTGAATGATCTTTAACGCTAAAAAATTTAAATCTTCATTGACTAAACTCAATTGGTTAAAAATCAAACATAGATGAATTTAAGTAACTTTTAACTCAAAAAATTACCAAGAGATTTATTTTAAAATTAGATTGGCTCTGCAAGTATAGAGAAGAATTTTAATTAATTCAAGAAAAGAATTCGATCAAAATCCGTATTTTTAAAATAAAGATGCAGCTTACATTGGGTAGCCAATCTTTCAATAGTAAAATACATGAAATTCCATAATTCAAGATAGTCTCAAGATCAGTTCGAAGCTCTAAAAGAAAATGAATAGGGCTACCCAATGGACTTTTTTTCCTGAATCAGGTCTGCTCTAGAAAGCTTAAACAAAGAGAGAACAATTCGTGGGTGTTTGTTTTTGGCAACAAAATGGACTTCTCAGAATCAGTGTGATATCGGTTCATTTTGATTGAGTTTCGGTCTTTTCTTATCGGTCTGCTCCTAGTAAATAAGCCATAGAGAATTTTCTTTCTCTTAAATGTCAAAAATAACTAGATTAAGAATCTCAAATTCCCATCTGATGGTTCAAATATCTCTGAGTGGATCGAAAAAGATATCGTAACAAATTAGTCCAGAATCTGCCTGTCAACCTACTTCAGCCGCTATTGAGAGAAACTTTTCAAAAAAAAACTTTTTCAAACAGAAATGTCAAAAAGCATTGCATCATAAAATAGGCTTAAGCCCTAAGAAATGGACTCTTTTGGGTAACCCTACAAATGAGCAACACCACAGCCAGAACTATATTTCATTCGAAGCTTCTTTTGATGATAGACTCACTCTTTTGGGTTTTAAACAAGACAGACCTTTTTGTACAGGAGAATGGTCACATGTTGAAGCTTGAAGAATTAACTTGAAATATAAATTTACATCCTTTGACGATATTGATGAAGGAGAAACCTGCGAATCATTGAGCTCCATCAGTCCAGAGGATCTAAAGCATTTCGCATAATCTAAAAATCAGAGTTTTTTTAAGGACTTACAATGGCCTCCTGTGGTTCTATCTCCGGAGTGGATCTAAAAAAATTGATCATGTTTTGAGGAATTTAGCTGAAACTCAAGACTGCATTGATAAAATAAAAAAAAGGATTTCCGCCAAAAAGCATAGCACACTCTTGGATCTCTATACTCACTCCTACGCCGACAAGATGAAAGAACATATTCTCACCGCCGTAATTCTTCAAATCACTAGTTTCAAAATGCTCAATGTAGCCGAGCTTAAGAGTGTTATACTCCGTGGACAGATTTCTAGAGACATGAACAATAAAGTAGTCGGATAGATTCAAAAACTCAATCTCCATCATGTCTGAGCAAATGTTCAACAGTTCCTCCTGAAAATAAAAAATTACTCGACGTACGATTGATTGTTCCTCTCCAAGGGGGATAATATCAACACCGAAAATATTCTCCTTGTTTGCCCCGAGTTGAAAAGATATCTTGAGAGTATTAACTTGAATGACGTACATTGAATAAATCTTTAATATTTTTCGCATTGAACTAGAAAGGATAAATTAATAATATTAAAAAAGGTTATACATAGGAGGGACTTTTATTACAACCCACAGGATGGGCCGGAAAAATAAGCACTAAAAAAGGCGTGTATCACGATGAATATTAACCCTTTAAGACCCGACTCTAAAATTCAATGATAATTCCTATTTTTCAAAAATTATATTTTAAGAACTTTTCGGTCATGAGAATTTTTCCTAAAATATTTAGTTTGGTGAGATATTCACGGTTTCTTTGAAGATAAATGAAGTCTTTTGCCTCTTTCAATAGAATACAGTCAATAAAATAGAATAATTATGCCTTGTTTCTTGTTATTCAAACACAGTTACATATATTTGTGCAAATTTTAAGTCTTCTACAACGTGAGATGAGGAAAATAGTAAAACTTTTTACAGAAAGCCTACAAACTCTTCTTCAAAATTTTGTGATTTGATGTATTTGGACGACATTGGATATATGAATAACGATAAGAAAAGTCAATGTTGCTCAGGAGCAACACCGGGGCTCAAAGGGTTAAGGACATGAAATAACTCACGCTAGTAAACTCTTCGTCCAACATGTCCAAAATGTGAATGAGAGCTTCAAACGAGTCTCCCTGGCGATATTTCGGGAAGATGGATGGGAACCTTTGATTGAGCCGATTAACAATTGCTTCCGGCCCACGGACATCCTCCTCGGACTCAACAAGGCTCTTGAGGTCTCCTCGCATTGAGCAATTTTCCCCTTTATCTGATCTCTCTAAGCAAGTGATCTGAAATGATCAAATGGAAGCCTCTCACTAATTCATAGCAGCAAAAGAGTATCTGGAGCGCTGTATTGATGTAGCATGTGTTTCCTAGATTCACTAGGCCAAAACCCTTGCTACTACCTTGAATAAGAATTAGAGATTCGAGCTATTTTACTTTTGGCTTTTGTAGATCCTTCTCATAAGTAATAATTCACAAGACTTGCTAGTTTTTTCTGTTTTAGGAATATCATTTGATAGGGAAGACAAACTTTTAACCAATTTCAATGTTTTTGCTATAATGTCATGTTACTTTAGGCCTCACGGTTTACGCTGACATGTTTTTGAGCTAGAATTTGGAACTTGAACCATTATTGAGAGGCGTACGTTTATTCTCTCTCATAGTAATTTCCACTTTTAAATATGGAAAAAGTTTTTCAAATACATGCCACAGGATCTACGAGCTAGATTAGAATTCTTAAATGTTATCTGACCGTTTAGAAATCCTAGAGAGATTAGATAATTTTCCAACTGTACTATCAATCCTTTTATTCATAAGAGTCTCCACTTAAAATCATTAAAAATTAGAATTATACACAAAAATGTTGCTCTGAACATGTCTATTGAACATGAATCTACTCTTACTTGAATTCAGCATTTCTTAATATATTAGATTTATAAATCTTGAGTAACACTCACGTTTCGTCCTTCCAAGGACCAGCTCGTGTTTCCTATAGACCAATAAAACAGCCCTTTTAGTCTTTGGCGCAAAAATGAGTTATTCGGAAGTGCTCACATCATCTGCGGAGAATTTGTAGTCTGTAATTTCACCGTTGGCTATTTTTATCCATTTATAATCTGAGGCACAAATGGATGAATCTATTCTTGAGATTATAAAGAAACACTTTACAATAAATCGAATTCTGGTGCGCAAGCAAGAAGCCAGAAAGAACGTAAAAGTTGTCTTCTCCTGTATAGTCTTTCAATTCTTGAGTCCGGAAGCCTTCAATGTAGCCCAACTTGAAATCGATCCAGCGGGATCTTTCATCGAGTCTCTCGAGGTAGACTATCAAGTAGCTGCTTATCGCGTTGAATTTGGTCATAAAACTCTTTTGATATTCATTCAAGAGTTCAACCTTGGAAGAATATACCAAACAGAGATCTCACAATTGAGTTGCCTTCTTTGAATGGACTTATTACAAGAAAATGGATCAAATATCCTAAATCAATCTATAAAATGATTAGTCTTTGATTTGACTCACACTGAAAAGTTGATCAAAAATCGAATTTTCATTCTAAACTTAGTAACTCAATTTTACTTTAAACTCTTCTTCTAGTCGTGCAGTAAACTTTGCCACGATTTCTAGGACATCTTCATTTGCATCTTCAAAGAAAATAATGATATTTTGGATATCTCCCGCTTCGATAGCCCTTTTTAATTGGTGTGAAAGGGTTGAGCTGTCTGAATGAACTCTTTTCAATTCACAAACCTAGGAATAAAATGAATATTTAGTTTTCAAAAAGTGAGAATAATTATTGATTATAATCAATGAATAGGAATGAATCAATGTGCTTATATTCAAAATAGAAAAAATATTTTTTTTACATAACAGTGTTTCTACAGAAAATCTTTATTTTCAGAGAGAGAGCACAATCGTCCCAATGGTCAGAATCTAATTGCTCCCAACTCTCTGAGAACATACCTAATGTCAAAGTAAAATCAATATCATATTTATACACTTTTGATTACAAATCTCACCAAATCTTCACATGATAGAAGTAGCTGCAGGGTTGAAGTCAAAACCGGCAACGATCTTCCGTTATGTAAGGTTATAATTACTTCTTTATTTATATTTTAAATCTATTCGTGCCTCACTTTGGCTGTTATTATTCAAATCTAAAAAAGACTTTGGCATGAAAATATATTGCACTGGTTTATTGAGAATGACGGCATAAACCAGAATAAAATTATATTTAGTTCAACAAAATCCTCTTTCAGATTTTTCAACTGTTTTGATCTAGAATACGTATTTGAGAAGTGATGAACTAATGTCACAAGGTGTGACTACCTCTCTGAGATCAAGTCGGATGCATTAAGCTTCTACCCAATATTTGGCTCATCAAGATGACTCACTCTTGTTAACAAATCTTATCACTAACATTTTATCACAAGATCTCAATACGTACATTCTTCTTTTTCTAATGTATCATTCAATATTCATAAGCAATATATTCATACTGTTCTGCATTCCTGATATTGTTAATGGAATTCAATTCAAACGTACTCTTTGAAATCTCATCCCAGCTTTGCTCTGCGTCACTGCCAGGTTTTACATTTGGTGTTTCCTTCTTAATGCTGGCAACCTTTTTACGTTTTTCATGGATAGCTCTTGCTTCTTCGTCTCTACGAGAATTATTTTTCACCTTGAGCCTGTTGTTGGAGCCCGATGTGATATTAAATTCCCCGTCCTCATTGGGGTTTACAACAATTTTATCGAATTTTCCTCGCCTTTGTCGATCTGCCTCTTCAATTCCATTCTGTGTGATAACTTTTACATGTGGCATTTTACTATTATTTACTCTCGGGTTTAAATGAGTCCTTATTAAAGTTTGAAGAGGCATAGGTTTCAGATCATATCTCATTGAACTAAGATATTTCGGTTGGCTGTAGAAATAATACATTAAATTCTAATTGATAAATTTTTATGTGTCTTGAAGTTCTGAACATATCATGGCAAATCTATTCTTTTTAAGCATTTGAATTGAATGATGAGTCCTTGTCATAACTTGAGTACTGACAAAATGCAAGTTGCATGTTACCGGCTTTTTGACGAATAAAGACTTTATATAAATGCCTAGGCAAATTATATCAATTTTCTACTTATCAAAAAAGGAATTGACAAAATCGGTTTTAAAATATACGAACTACGTTGATTTTAAGATTATATTATTTTCAAGCCTCGAATGTGAAGAGGATCGTCAATCACACACACATTTACAAACAATTACACGTTCAAACGAGTGAATAGAGGCGAAATAACAAGAAATACTCCCACGGTCGAGATTAGGATTAAAAGATACTTACCTGACGCTATGTGACCTTGCTCTTCTAATTCTGTGTTTTAATCTAAAGATGTCCAAATGTATTTAGGATGAATTTATGTGGATATAAAATATTATTTAGTTTTTTTCGAGATTTATTTTTTCGCACAAAAATAATTCAGCTCTTGTAAAATTAGGAAATTGTGCCTTCTTTAAGTTTTACAGAACTCAATTGCAGAATACAATTTCTCAAAATTAATAGTTGTTGTTTTAATGGTAATGGGAATTTTTTCAAGAATATAATGTTGCTTTTAAACCTGGTCATCAAATCAATGATGATCCTAAAGAAAGTTGTCATCTTTTTAAATAAAAATTATTTATAATTTTTACAACGGATTTTGGACAACGTAGAAATTAGTTTGATCTTTGTAACTTTTTACACAATTCAAATTTAAAGTTTAAGATAAGAAAATTAAACTTAATAATTTAACAGGTTGTATTTCCAAGCGGCTTATCTTTTTAAGTCTTTGCACTAAACAAAATAATATATTTTATATAGGGCTTACAATTGCCTTTATGGATTTTAAGATTAACACTTTCAGCTCCACTTCATATTTCACGAATGAACTATTTCAATCAAGAAACCTAGCTTTATTTGATCTAAGTATATCATATTTCATATACTAACTCTAAATTTTATTTTTTGATAAATTCTATTCATCTTCCTTCTTTGAAAAATTCTGCTAAAAATTATAATGTGGGTTCTTTAGGTAAGTAAAAAGTGATTCGTCATTTCCCCCATCCTTTTCAACCGTTAAATAGTACAATATGCAAATTTCAAAGTACCATAAGAAAGATATTTAAAATACCCAATCATATTTTGTTTTGTGCAAAGACAAGCCAAATGGAGAGAAACCCCATCTAAAAGAGGCTATGGAAAACTTTCTTTAGGATCATCATTGATTTGAAGAGTGGACATGTACAAATTCTAAAATTATTAATATATATTAGTTTTTTATGGTACACTACTATTAAGTAGATTATTATTAGGTTAACCGTTTATTTTATGGAAATTTATTATTTAATGGTAGAAATCTGAATAAGTCATATATGAGAAAGTATTGATAAATTCGTGAAATAGTATCAACCAGACATATACCAGAATAAAAAGAGTCTCTATCGAATGGAGTGTTGTTCTAAGTCAATGAAGTATCTAAGCGATAAATATGGTTATATATATAAACATACTTGATATTCGGTTTTGATCGGTTCCTCCTTCTGTTATTGCTTCCTTTAGATTTCCTTGATGAATAGGATAAATAATCAAACATGATACAAACCCTTTTCTTCTAAAGCGACGCCTTGGCCTATTGCCAAGATTATTATGGGCAAAGCTTACCTATTTTTATTGCTATAAAAATACTAAATGACAATTAAAAATGTTTACCTTCTTCCCATGAAATTAAAGTAATCATTTTCTTCAAATTATTTCTTTAATAATAAATTTACGTGCTTAGCTCAAGCGAATAAAATCGATAATTTTGATGTCTGAAGAATAATTAAAACACAAGATTTGATGAGAATATACACAGAGACTTTTAAGCCCTTTTTAGATACTCTAAAATGTTTAGTGACAAAAAAAGAGAAAGAAATAAATGCAGAGAAGATTATTTAGTAATCGATAACTTTTACTTTAGGACATTCGAAATAATATAAATTTAGTATTTTATTTTATCTCTACTCCAAAAATACTCGCATGGTTAAGAGAAGAAGGAGGAAGGGTAATGAATCTTGTAATCAGAATTAATGAAAAAAGAGTCAAAAAGGAAGAAAAAATATTCAAGGAAAAAGGAACGGTAACAATTAACATTTAATTTTCTCAATATTTAGGCAGCGAAAAAATGCTCTTAGGGTAACGAAGAAGATAAGAGTCAAGTAAATGTCGACATTTTCTAGATCATTAGAAAAATTTAAAAGTCAATTTAAAACTAATATCTTGATCCTTTTTCAGTGATCACAAGCCGATAAGAAGGGCAGTGTGAGAAAATGTTTTACACTGAGCGCAAAGAAATTTTAGAATTAATAATTTGAAGGTACTCCGCAAAATTACATGCGTTATTTAGGTTATTCTCTATAAAATTATGAGTTTCCGTCATAAATACGAGTTACATGCGCTAGGCAAGGTTACTAAGAAATTGTTATGATACATGTCGGACACAATTGAAAAGCAACATTTTATAAGACTTGAGATGATGGACAGTGTTGTTTTAGTTTTAAAAAGTAGTTCTAATCCAGAACTTCTTGGCTTTAAGAGTCAAGATGAATCAGCAGACTTCAGAGTATAGAAGACTTTCCACCCTTGGCACACGAGTCTTTATATTGAAGAGAAATTGAAAGCTACATATTAGAAAGATAAATATTACAACATCTTGATTTTATTTGATTTCAGAATCTGATGAAATTAATTTTATTTTAGTCACAGAACACCTTTGCTGAGAGAAAAGTTAGTTTAGTATTCGTTAAGTCTACTAGCAGGTTTTAAACCCTAAGCAATACATTTATCATCACTCTTTATAGATCAACAAAGAGTCAGGAGTAAGTTTATAACATTTAGGCCAAGATATTGAAACGGAATTCTCTCATATTATTGCTTTTCGTCAGAATATGATTGAATATTTTCATAGAATACATTCCTACATAAAACCTTGGGAAAACGAGCGTTTCTTTGCACACCATTGAAGATGGACTCGTAGAGATTGGGGTAGGCTATATATATTTAGTACAAGAACGAGGGTGATTTAACGACGGAAGCCTGGGATGTGAATGCTGCCTTTTTATTTTTCAACCTTTTCAAAGACAACGTAAGAAGGGAATGATCCAACCAATCCCTAAACGTCCTGTCAAAAAACCTCATTATTACGTCAATTGAGAAACCCTCGTTTTCATCTTCAGTGATGTGCAATGAAACTTTCCTATTGTACAATGTACAACCCATTTTTCCCGAGGTTGAATATAGAAATGTATTCTCTCTTTGAATTCTACACTCAAAAATATATATTTTAGAATACATCCTACGCCGTGAGTAGCATAGAATTCATTAAACGCAAGTCGGTACTACTTGGGAGAGGATACGTTTAGTTTTTTAGTAGTATTCCATTTGTCATTAGTAATCTTTAATTAGAATTCTTTTCTCTTTCAGCATTTCTGATCAAGTTTATAGTACCTAAACATCGAAATTACCTAAATTTTAGACCCACCTTTAATAGGGCTGGATAATCGATACCTATCATGCTACGTATCAGCAATGCTTTTACTCGTTATACACTCATGTCAATTTGTGAGTCTTCTTCTAACCTCCTCTAGAACAATTTCATGAACAGCTTAGATGAGAGCCTATTGGCGAATGCTGAGTTAATTCATCTTTATCTAAACCTCACGAGAAGCATGCTTCAAGGAGATCACCAGGAAAGTCATGAAAAGATACTCGAATATTTATACAGTAAAGGGGGAGAGATAAAGAAAAACGAGTTTGGTGACTTGGGTTTTGCTTATGGTGATTTTCTAAGGCTCTTGGACCTAGAACTAGCAACAGTAAACATTTGCATATCTTTATTCAACAGATCAATCGAGATTTAGAATTCAACTCTTTGATGTGTGTAAGTCAACTTTTACTAGACCAATTAGAATATCTGCTCTACGGTATAATGGAAGTTCAATTTTTGAACCCTCATTAAGAATTCTCCATTTTCAAGTTTAGTATTTATGATCAAGAGAGAAATGAGGTTTTCAAATACAATACAATATTTTTGAATCGGGAAGATTATGTAAGTGGACATTGGTTTACCTTCAAGTTTCAAAAGAACATGAATTTCGGAAATGATGAAGAGCGCAAGATTATACTCCTACCCAAAGTGGTTATAATTAGGAGGACCCATCCGGATATTGATGCAAAATTTCCGTTAAAATTCTCTACTTCCGATTTGGTTGAGATTATAGAAGAGGGTGTGAGAGACTACCACCTAAAGGGTTTGGCTGTAAGAGTTGTGAAAATTAATTTGTTTTAGTATTTCCGGGTAAATCACTGTGCGCAAGAAATTTTTCAATGATTTTTCTTATTTATGACATCAAATATAAATTGTGCTCTGTCAATTAGATTGATTTGAACAATTTTCTTCTTACATATTACTGTACAGTATTTTAAAATGAAAAATTATTCATTAATTTAAAAAAAGAAGGAAATACCCTAAGAGGGCAATGATACAATGCACACATCTTTACATTTATATCCCAAAAAGTTCAGGGTATTCTGAACTATTAAATACATATGATTTTTTCTTTAAAATTAAATATTTTAAGATTATGTGGTATGCAAGAATAAAGGCTCCTTCTATCTAATTGACGGCAGCTTGATAGAAAATATAGCCGAGGATCAAATTAACAACCAGAGAGGCACAGCTATGATAGCCCTGTATGAGGAAGTTTCAGGATAAAATTATTTGTAAATGTATCTTGAAACTTGTAAAATAAAGGAAAATTAAATTTTTATGTCCTTTAATAATCGGTAAATTTTAATTCTCAGACTTGATTTTTCCAAGTTTATTAATTTATAAGCTAGAACCAGTTCATTTGAAAAATCAGTCTTAGCTTATGAGCTTTTGGGAAATTATAGATAGAATTACTTTCTGACTTGATTTTATGTAACAAACATCTCATGTGACCACAGGGTTATCTGATATAGAAAAACTTTAGTTGTTGTTTTGTTTAGTTTGAATCAACTCAAGTTAAATCAAGAGAGACAGTGAAAAAGAGAGGAAGACCAAAGAGAAAGAGATCCAGATCTGTTTCAGAAAAATATACTCAAACAAATATTCTCATATTAGAGGAATAATCATTGTTTACACTATATGTTTTGATAAATATTCATGGTTTAAGCATACATTTTGATAAGATGTATAGACGTATCCTATAACATCCTATAAAAATATTATATAGATTATGAGAAAAAAAATCCTAAACCCCTATAGTTAATGATTATAATGATAATGTGTCATATGTGATAATTATTTCACTACAATATCCATCTTTAATTTTACTCACACTTCTTTTTGTATACTGGGGGTTGTATACCACACCAAGTATAATCTTTTTATATTTTTAGGGTAAAAGTTTAATCTTTCAAGTTCAATATCCTGACATTTACCATTCAAGATTCATTTTTAGATTTTTGGTCTATCAGAATATTTTTTGTAATTTTCCTTTAATTTAAAAAAAATCAACAAATCCTAACAGTCAAAGACTAAGATAACCATTTGAGTTTATGACCTGAAACAAAAGGTTCTATTTTAAAAGGTATATGAAATAATTTTTCAATTTTAATAATGATTAAAAATTTCAAGGACTTTTTTACCTGGGCTAGCCAGCGCATTTTTCACAGGGAAGATTTACTTTCGAATTCATATTTTTGGCTCCACTCCAAAAGAGATAGAATGAATAAGGATTTCTATACTGTGCAATCAAAAAGGGTGATATATTTTTCATCTTTAAACATTTTACATCGACATTTCCTCATTATTATCATCCAGTACAATTGACTAAAAAAGACCGCAATCCTTAAGATTCTTCTTGATAATGACATCGATTACAGCATCGAATACAACCTGAATGTTGTTAGTATCTGTGGCGCATGTAAAGTGGGTATATATGGATTTTGTCTCTTTGCTAGAATTGAGTTTTTCAAAGTTCTCCTTGATATACTGCGAAGTTTCATCATAGCTGTCCTTTCCAGAATATTCCGGAAAGCAGACTTTTAGTGGGGAGTTTTTGATTTTTTCAGCAAACAAATCTCTCTTATTCAGAAAGAGTATAATACTAGTATTCACGAACCATTGACTATTTGATATCGATTCAAAGAGCTTCATTGACTCATGCATACGATTTGTGGTCTGATCTTCAATAAGCTTTAAATCATATTCTGACATGGCAACAAGGAAGAGGATGGCGGTGACACCTTCGAAGCAATGTATCCACTTTTTGCGCTCCGATCTCTGACCACCTTAATAATTCGATTAACGTAAAAGAATCCATTTCTATAATGGAACTGAGAAATGCTTCATTCAGAGTCTTAAGCCAAAGCAATCCAATTATCTATAGAAAAAAGTATGCTCTCTATTTCAGACTCTTACACCACAAGTATCCTTATTTTGATAAAATTCGAGGGACTATTAATTACTGATGTCGTAAAAGATCTAGAATAAACTTACCAACATCAAAAACACGAAATTCCAAGTCTTTAAAGTGAAAAAATGTTTCAATAATGCCGGTAGTTTTAACTCGAGATCGCAATACATCTTGTTCAGTAGGAATGTAGATTTCCTCGCTGATCCTATCCACTTGGTCGAGATAATAGGCGGCTGAATCATTCAATTGATACTCTTTCGATCGAGAATAACACATCTGAACACCTTCGTCTTTCCAAAGGTATTTAAGTGCATCAACAAGTGCTGGCTGCAAGACACCATCTTCTGCTTCGTGCATTGAGCTGTGAACAATTTCAATGTACTTGCTTAAAGAGAGATTAGAAAGAGATATTTCTAGGCTCTCCATTGCTTTGAGTATTGTCGACAAAGACTGGACCATGTTTGCAAATATGATTGGAATGTACTCTTTTCTTTCCTCTTCTGGATACCCTTCGCCATGAATGATTTTCATCTGCTTCAATACAGTACTTTTTCCGCATTCTCCAGCACCTAGGAGGAGTAATTTAACCTCGTGTATGGCCTTTTCTGCATCGAAGCGCAATTGTTTCTCAATTGCACGACTCTTTTCTTGCTCATTTTTTCCATCCGGGCTACTGTTAAGACATCCCATTTGTGAATAGAAAATTGTTCATCAATAGCTCAAAATACACACCCAAGTCGTTTAAACGTCGACTCTGAAATGTGATGAAACCTTGGAAACGCGGAAAATAATATCAAGCACAAGGATATAATTATCCCCCTACATATATTACTCTTGAACAAAATAATGTACTTTTTTGAGAATGCGATAAAAATTTGTGTTTTTCATGAGATTATAAAAATAGGACCGTATCCGAATACTTTTAGCATGATGGACAAGTGTTGAGTTCTCTGTTTACTTGATTGTTATTTGAGAAGGGATAGCCCAAACTGTCTAGAATTAATGTGTGAAATCAGAATCAGATATTATTTTTCGTTAATTCTCATACTTGTGTTTACCCAACTAGCCTGTCCACTATTTCTGTCGAAGAATTCAGAGACATATCCTTCAGCTGGTGATCCACTAGACTTGTCATACAAATAATATTATTTAAACAGATTCTAAAAATAATCGATTTAGTATCAAGTAAGTGTATTCGAAATAAAAAGTTACAAGTTTCAGTATCATCAAAATAGTCATGGAATTAAAAGTCGGAACAATTATTCTTTGGTAGATTTTTTCCGTTAAAAACATAATTAATTGAAGAAACCTATTCCTATCTAAGGGTTCAATGAAAAAATAATAACTACATTTGTTACCAAAGATTTACGCTAGAATCAATGATGACCCATCGTGGTTCGCAAAGTGAAAGATCTCAAAATTTGGGTATTTCAGAAATTGCAATTTGGGACAATTAAAAAGTACCATATCGAACTATTTCAACAAATTGACCCATAATAATAAAAAAAGAACAACGAGGGAGACCTAGTAAGCTAAAAAATCTCATTAGTAACGAAAAGAGATCCGATAAAGACACAATATCAAAATTAGACCTGTACATTGGTGCAAGATAGTTGCGTAGATATTTAAACGACGATCCGAACTCCAAATGGTGTAATCCCATCGTAGAAATTGCTTTGAAACCAGAAGATAAGGTTTGTCGGTTGGAATGGTCTGAGAAGAGGATTGAAGACCTGACAGATTGGTCTAAATTAATATTTAGTGACGAGAAGCAACGGATATCTTTTATGAAATTTCAAGTTTTTTTAGGAAACGGTTTCATGAAAAATTGTTAAAGACCTTGCATTTTCCAAGAAAATGTTATTTTTCTATCCGATTAATATTTATAAATAGATTTTAACGTGGCTACTTATAAACAACAGGATATTCTCTAATCAAAATCTATTTAGAGATTTTATTTTTTCATGTACCAATAAAGATAACACACTAAGGATCTAATTCTTAGGGACTAATAAGGTAAAATAGCAAAAATATTTTAAAAAATGAATGCTCACAGTATTTTTAGAAAGCTTTCTTCTCCTGCATAATAACTTTAAAATTTATATTTCTTTTCGATTCAGAAACACTTGACGCAACGATCTTTACATGTGAATAGGTGAACCTGAAATTCTCTGTCCTCATCTATAGTTGAATTATTGCCTTGATTGAATATTGTATACAATGTATAGGAAAGGGGCTTTTAAACGAAAATTTCCCACGATACAGGTAAAAATTAATTGTATGATAGTAATTCACAAGAAAGGGGTTTTAATTTAAAACTTTTAAAGACTATCACACAATGTAATTCATCTTAACGAAGTAAGGGTGTGAGAAAAATTTCCACGCTTTTATCAAACCAGATTTGACATTGTAATATATTTACGTGTCTACTCAAGTGTGATTCTTTGTTTAATATTCCAAAGCTCTCAAATTTCTTGAAATATCAAAAATAAAGTAATTAATTAAATAAACTCACATTTTAGTGGCTCATAATCCAATTGAGTTAGATGATCTGTAGATTAAACGAAAAATTGAGATCAGAAGAATGTGCCTTAATTATTTGGCATCGTGTCAGGATAAAATACTGGTAGCAACTTTGTTCTTGTTTTCTATTCTTGCTTCAATTTGATTGGTCAATGATATTTTTCAGTATTGCTGAGTAATAGGTTATTTCAATGTATTGGTTTTAGTAAACCATTTGAGAGATATTTTATACAGTATAAATGGTACTATGTCGTTACTTTTAAAATGTAAGCCTTTAATAGGCATCATAACTGATCTCCTTCCGTAATTTACCAAGAAGAATATTTATTAAACAAGCCATAAGCACTTGCCAAGTCACATAATTGTTATGAAGTTTTTGAATCTACTGTTGACAACAATCGAATGATTTATATTAATTTGGATGAAATTCGAAGAAGAAATAATACATATTAAAGCAGTCAACTTCACTGGCAGCGAAGTAATTTTAAATGCAAAATCTTTATTTGACATTGTATTTAAACAAAAATACGACTTAAAATTATTCTTTAACTTGATACTTAATTCAAATGACCAGTAAAGTTATATTTTCACGAATTGATTCAATTAGAAAACTAGCTTTCATACAGGCACGACACAGCAGTCATCCCTTGTTAAAGTTCTTCGACAAACAAGAAAATTGGGGTGAAAATTTCCTGAATTCCGGCCGTCCTTGGAGGAAGGATGAACTTGGCTTCAAGAGCAGTGCAGATCTCCACAAGTTATGGTATGTGCTTCTGATGGAGCGTAACATGCTTATGACTATGCAAGAAGAGCATCTACGCAACTTGGAGAATATGCCATCACCCGAGAGATTCGAAAAGGTTGAAGAGAGCATGGAGAACATTCTCAAGGTTATCCAAGATAGAAACACTTCTATTGAAATATTAGAAAAGGGAGAAGTTGTCGGTCCAAAGGTTGTCAAAAAGAGCGACGATCTTGGAAGGCCAGTTGAGGTGCTTTCTTGTGAACATCTATTACCAGAGGACAAGTACGAAGATGACATGTTCTTTGGTGATAAGAACGAAGAACTCCTTAGGTTGGAGAGAGAAAAGGCAATCCTAAAAGCCAGGAAAGATAAAAGGGACAAGTTATTTAAAAAGAGAAAAGAATACTATGGCAATGTGGATAGGGTTAACTACGATGATTTATAAATAAAATTTAGTTTTAATCAGACTGTGCTATATGTTGTTCCAAGAAGTGACAGGTTATGATGTGAAAAAATATATTTTCTAGACAATTATTTGAAAAAATCTAATGTGACGTGTTATATATAATGTTAGTCTCTGTCTAATTTTAGTGATCGTTCCACGGCCTCCTTGAATTCGTTACAATGCTTCTCATTCTCAAACTTGAGGCAAAACGTTTGCACGGAACCCCCTTCAACTTCGCTGAAATCATTTCCGACCCAGCAGATTTTGTTCTTTGAATTAGCCATTGGAGTAAACTTCAATCGACACTTGGGACTGACAGCTTGGTTGAGACAAATCTTGTGCACCTGGTCTCGTCTCATTAGAATTCTAGAATGATTAACCTTTCCAATCAAAGCATCCTTTTCAGGATCAATCTCTCCAGTTAGATCTAAAGATGAATATTATTAGCAAGGAAAGATTAATTATCTTGGGATAATAGTTTTATAAATTAGTCTCGTAAGCCAATAAAAAGGGAACAGATTTTCTCTAGTACAAAATAACTAAATCACTTGAATCAAGTAAAGTTTAGAAAGAATTGCTTAATACTACTTATAAGTACCATCACAATTTAATATTAAATTTATTTTAGGATGAGGCAAAATTATGTTTAATTTTTGTTGACAAACCTTATCTATACATGCAGTTTCATTATCTTGAGAGAAATCTAGCTATTGTTAGGGATTTTAGCAAGATTATTTAATAACTCACTTAATTCTGGATTCAAGACTTGAGGTTCCACTAGTACTTTGATGATACCAACACCGCGCTCCTTCCAAGCTCCAACATCAGATCTGTAGAGTCGAACGTGTCGTTGGAATAGAATCACATTCCCCTCCTCGCCAGTCTTGACCTCCACCAGTTGGGCATCTTTCACGAGAGGTTCATAATATGGATCATAGTTTTCATCATCAGCGTCCTCTTCGTTTCCATCTTTGCTTTCGTTATTTGCGCCAGAAAACAACTGGCCAGAGGCATTAAAAACACTAGAATCAGCTTGCGATTTATTCATCCATTCGGGGACACCTTCGGTTTTTGTGCTCATGTTAGCAAAGGAAAAGCCATCCGCCTTGACGCCAAAGTTGAAAGTAGGCTCTAGATAAAGACAGACTTAGATAGAGGATAATTAAGATTACAAGAAAAGTTATACTTACTAGTGGCAGTTGAGTCTTGCTGATTGCCAAATTTGATAGGTGATCCAGTGGAAGGCTTAAGGTTGGTTAAGGAGGTCCCGAAGAAGTTGGAAACATTGTTGGACATGGGAATTGGTGCTAGTTTACCATCTTTAACAGTAAGGAAGCCGGAATCTGAGACTGTATTTGTCTCAACCTTATTCACAGTAATGGGATTATCATCTTCGGATTCCTCCTCTTCGGATTCTGTATCTTGGTCTTTCTTTAGGGTCTGGGACAGATTTTGGATAACCTAATAAAATTATTAAATATAAAAACCTTGATTCGAGAGAGAGAAATTTAGGCAGGTTTCAAGGTTTGATTTACGTATAAAATTGAAATTGCACTAAAAATTTAGTTTTATCAAAATAATCTAGATGAATTCAGAAAGGTTTTCCGAGTTACAGACATGGTTATTTGGACAGTGTAGACTACTTTTTTCTTCACCATAATGATGAGTCAACTTACGGAAACACTTTCAACTGAAATGTCTTTAAGATTTTCAGATGAGTACTTGAAACGGGCCGAGGTATTTAGAGAGTTGTCGCCCTTTGAATTTCGAGAAGTCTCGAGAATGCTTGATTCGTCAATCTTAGCCGATTTTTTCGGAGCTTGAGGGAAAAATTCACAACGTTTGACTGTGTCTTTGAAAAGAGTGCAGTCTTCCTCAGTCTTGAACCTTATGCAAAAGGTCTGCACAGACGGCTCCTCCTCGCTAAAGTCATAGCCCACCCAACAGCATTTGTCCTTGGCATTGTTGAGTTCTGTGAACTTGAGGGGACTCCTAGATGTCAGGGGCTGATTAAGGCAGATTTTGAGAAGCTTCTCCCACCTCATGATCATTCTCGAGTGTTTAATCGGTCCCAATTCTGGGTCACGTGAAATTGGCCATTCAGTTCTTTCATCTACAAAAATTGGTTTTAACAACGTCATAAATATTATTTATTTATTAAATTAATTATTAAATAATACTTGCATGGCAAAGTTTCAATTACCTGTCGCATTTTCAGGAACGTTTAGAGGTTCCACGAGAATCTTGATATCCCCAGTGCCACGTTCCTTCCACTGACTATCATTTAATCTATAAAGTCTGGCACGTCTTAGGAACATGACGATGTTATTCTCTTCGCCAGTCTTCACCTCGACCTTTTGAACATTGGTTACTATGGGCTCGTAATGCGGATCATAGTCTTCGTCGTCTTCTACACCATCTTCATCGGAATTGTTTTCACCAGTCGGCTTATTCTTCTACAACAAGAGAGGTATTTGATTATTTTTTTTTATAAATCAAAAACTTGACTAAATGTCTAAAAATCACATCAAAGCCATTATTTTAAATTTTAGAATCTCACATCTTCTTTAGCTGAGAACAGGGGAGCAACTTGTCCACTAAAGAGGCCACTCTTGTCACTCGTCTTGGAGGTGGACAGCCAACTAGGTACAGTCGCACTTGAGGAATTTGCGGACAGGGCTTGGAAACCGGTCAGCGGGGCTGTTTTGTCTGCATTGAAGGAGAAACTGAACTTGGGATTGATAGTAGGGACTGGCTCAAATTGTGGAACAGTCAACTGTGTAGTGGGATTGGAATTCATCTTTTCTAGCAACTTGTCTTCAATTTCATTGGGCTGCTCGGAAACTTGGTCAGCAGTGAGACTTTTCACTAGTGAAAAGTAGTTTGCGGGAAGCAACAGTCTTTCAGATGTCTCTGATGAAACATCGTTGATTTGTACTTTAGGAGAGGTTACACTCTTTTCAATAGTTGTAGCAGATTGATTTATACTGGAATCGTTCAAGTTGATTTGTTCAAAGCCTTCACAACGCTTGACGGCAGCCTTAAATGCGTTGATATCTTCTTCAGTCTAGATGATACAATAAATAGAGTTATGCTAAAGATATGGGTTTTTAATACTTAATCTCATCTCTCAATAATATTCTTAAAATATTATAAATTGGAGCTTACTTTGAAACGAATGCAAAACTTTTCGACAGTGGGCTCATCTTCACTCATGTCATATCCAACCCAACAGCACTTGTCCTTGGCATCGTTGAACGGTAGGAATGTAATGGGTTTCTTTGAGGTGATTGGTTGATTGAGGCAAATCTTGAGTAGTTTCTCCCACCTCATAATCATTCTGGAGTGTTTTATTGAGCCGACCTCAGAGTCGCGAGAGGCTGGCCATTCTGTATGGTCGTCTAAAATGTATTTTATAAAAAAATGAATAAATGAAATGAGTCTACGATGAAAATTGTATACCTGTTAAGCCAGTAATAAACGAGATAAAAACTTGGTATGCTTGGGAGAATATTTTCTTAATCAGAGATCATAGTGCTTCATAGAATGCATTAAACCTCACGTAATGAAGCATTCTGTAATAATATGTGCGTAAATTCATCATCAGTACACTATGAAATGGTATCTATGTCTAGACTCACCAGTAGGATTTGCAGGAACCTTCACAGGCTCCACTAAGAGCTTAATATCGCCGGTGCCTCTTTCTTTCCACTGCTTATCCTTCATTCGATAGAGCTTCGCTCTTCTAACAAACAAGACGAGATTGTCCTCTTCGCCAGTCCTAACCTTGACGAGCTGGGCATCTTTAACCAAGGGCGCATAATAAGGGTCGTAGTTTTCATCATCACCCACCTCTTCTTCAGATCCTTCTTCGTTCTGTGTGAAATAATTAGTGATTACTAGGGTGACCAAAATTGGCACAAGATTGAGTCGAAAATAGGCAGAAAAAAAGTGTTTTTTGGTTAGTCAATTGGAAGTTTTTCTCCATGGCTTTTAATTCCTCAGGGAACTCTATGTAAGCTGACCATCTTTAATGTGAGAAAGTACTTGGCCAAATAGAATTAATATTGTTGAAAATACCAAACAACACCAGCAAGATTCATTCTAGCGAGTCATTTTACGTGATGAGAATATTTTTTAATTGCAAAAGGCTTGTTGTCAGGCATTAAAATCCTAAGGAACTGTACAAGCCTTGGTTTTTATCACACTAAAGATGATATTTGATAACTAAATTATGGGATTATTAGTAGGAACAATGAGGCATGAATTTAAAATAGTGGCAAAAATATACATAACTAACTTTTGGCCGCCCTAGTATTACTAGAACTTAGAATTATCAAGTTTGAAAAAGAAAAATTAATCTTGTGTTGCTTAAAAGCATTCCTATTGGCTGAACTTGGTCTTGAGTTGTGGGAAAATCATTCTTAATGAGCTTACCTTTTTACTAGAGAACATGGATTTGGTAGGTGCAGCAAAAGCATTATTTGTCTCCTGCGAGGACTTGTTCATCCAGGAGGGAACTTCAGTTTTCTTAGTATCATTCGAGAGACCTCCAAAACCTAAAAATAACAAATTAAATCATTTTAGTAGAGAATAGTTAGGGGTATAACTTACTCAAGAAACTCTTGTTTTCACTATTCAGAGGGGTATTGAACGAAAAGAGTCCCTTGTTTTCACTCTTTTGGCTATCAAAGAGACTTGTAGTTGTTGGCTTTATTCCAGAGAATAATAGTTCCTTGACGGGACTCTTTTCAACAGACAATGCACTAGAGATTTGGGGTTTGTCAACCTTTTCCGTTGGCTTCATTCCAAATAATAATGATTCCTTGACGGGACTCTTTCCAATGGACAACACGCTAGGGATTTGTGGTTTGTCAATCGTTTCCGTTGCTAGAGAAAAGGCAATGGGGTTTTGATCGACCTTGGCCGGAGTCGACTGTGTGGACTTGATAAACGAGGTTGATTTGTCAATTTCGCTGACGCTGTTGTTGTGAGACTTGATGAATTCAAATGACTCGCAACGCTTTGTGGCCAATTTGAATTGAGTGCATTCCTCTTCGGTCTAGATGAGAGATAATTAATTTGGATTATGCCACGTTTTTAATTTACAAAAACAGATGGTAATCACTTTTATTGCAATGTAGACAGGATGAATTTTCAAGGATTTTTCATTGAAAAAAATCAGAATTTAAACAACGTGACTAAAAATCCGTGTTGAACATTTTTCATTAGGCCACATGTAGACCTGTGAGATTAACTCGATTATAGCCTAAAAGAATGGGATATTTCTAAATCTAGGAATTACCTTGAATCGAATGCAGAACTTTTCCACAGCCTGCTCGCCTTCACTGATGTCGCAGCCAACCCAGCAGCACTTGTCTTTATTATCATTATAGGAGGAGAATTTCACGGGATTTGCGGGAGAAATAGGCTGGTTGAGGCAGATTTTGAATAATTTATCCCAACGCATAATCATTCGTGAATGCTTAATTGGGCCAACTTCTGTGTCTCGAGACAGAGGCCATTCTGTTTCTGTGTCTGTAAAGAAGAAATTTGATTAATTTTAGGACAAGCGTTGCAAGATTTTCTTAAAGACGTGATTCTTGAAGGAAAGAGAGATGATCAAGTTACGGCCAGATGATTAATCTTTTGAAACTCTAATTATAATAAAAACTTACCGGTAGGCTCATTCGGCATATTGATGGGTTCAACAAGCAGCTTGATGACGCCAGTACCTCTCTCCTTCCATTGGTCGTCCTTAATGCGATAAAGCTTGGCTCTTTTCATAAACAAAACCAGATTATTTTCTTCCCCAGTGACCACGTCAACTGGCTGTGCGTCCTTTACCAGAGGCTCATAATAGGGATCATAATTATCGCCATCCACGTCCTCTTCTTCAGAGGCATTCTTATCGTCAGAAACATCGTGGCGCTTGGGCTTAAAAGTGAAGTCAACCTTGGAGAAGGAGCTGTTCTGACTTTTGGCCTCGGTGGGTTTGAATTGAAATTTAAATGCTGGATTCTCTTCTAAAATAAATATAAAGTAAAATTATGATAAAAACTTCATTAATTGTAAAATTAAGAAATATCAAGGGAACATGTTACTTACTTGGAATCGTTGTTTGTGGTGGTGTACTTTGAGGAGCTAGCAAAGTCGGTAGAACCTTGACTGGAGTTGACAAGGCACTGGGCACTCTAGACACCTGAGGTTGAGAGTTGGCAATGGGCTTTTGAAGGAGCGCATTCTGCTGGAAGTGATTAGACTTGTCAGGAGTGAGTATCCTCCTTTCTTCAGGCTTAAGCGGGACCGCTAATTGGGTCATTTGCATCACGTTAATCTGCTGTTGAATTTGTTGTAATTGCACCTGCATTGAGGAGGTGAGGACAGCTAGCCATTTGGTCATCTCTTGACTAGTGATCCCAATGACTTGATCGGCTGTGACGTAATTGGGGTTGACCAAGAGTTTTGGTACTTCTGGCTGCATCGGCTTTGGCTGATTGTCAACAAATTTTAGCAATGAGATCATCTTCTCACAGGAATCAATCTTGGCAGCCACGTTATTGACTTTGTCGTCTGTTTCTTGCTTTTCGAGACGAAATTGTTTAAATTCACTCGATAGCCGATCATATTCGAACTGAAGGGTAGAGTTTAGCTGAGTACTAACACCTAGCTCATAGCTGACATCTTTGAGTTTTGTTACCACATCACTCAGAAGGGAGCCAAAGTTTTCTTTTGGGATTTCTGGCTTGAGCTAAAATGATAATTAATAAGATTGAGATGAATTCTCAGAATTCACATACCTTCATGCTTTCCGGGGCGTTAATTCCCTTGACAATTTCCGAAAGAGGGGCGTTATCTTTCATGTGACCTTTGCAAACATCCACCAGATGGTTCATGGCGTCAGACTCATTGTTGTAATCACCAAGGCCTTGGTACCAATTCGAGCAAATGTCTTGTGGGAAGAGATTCCAGCCACTTGAGGTTGAAATGGAGAACAATGAGTTCTTATTACTCGATATTGGGCTATTCCTGATGTTGGAGATGGAGGAGATTTTGTTCTCCTTATGGCTAAAGTACTTCATTGAGTAATCAAAGCAACGTTTCCACAATGCACTGGAAAAGGGTTTAATCGGGCCATTCTCATTCTTTTGTAGAGCACTGGCGACTCTTAGAGAGAGGAGTGGGTGTAGAAATTTGCTGGAATTAAAGTTTTCATTCCTCAATCGTAGTTCCTTATTGCCGGATGAAAGGATATCCTTCTGCATTTTATCCGAAACGTTATTGATTGCGTTAGCCTTTAGGGATGAAATAGCGGCGATCCAATAATGCCTTTGGGGTGCAGTTGGCAAGAGACGCTGGTTGAGTAGACAAACGGGAATTTTATGATTTTCACTAATTGGAAACCTTCCAGTGGACTTTTTCAAAGAAGAATAAATGCAGATTGAGGATAGGAACATGACCATGTCGAGGAAATTGACTTCGTAGGAGAGGTTTTCATCGACTTTAACGGGAATATTCTCAGATTTGAAAATGTAATGGACAAAGTTTAGAATTTCCTGCATCTTTGCATCTGGGAGGAAGGCGTCAGAACTCTTGGAAGGTCCATCAAATTGCATGAGATACCAAAATACTAGGTTCAACTCTCTTTTGAGTACTTCGTAGTTTTTTGACTGACTAACTTTTAGGGATTTGATTGTAGTGGCATATACAGAGAGATTTTTAAACGGCTCCCTAAAATTTGCCTTGATAACTGAGTTTTCATTGGCAAAGTTGAGAATGAATTTTGAAAAAGTTTCCAAATCACAAATAGATTCCTCTTTGTCCGACAAGTAGATTGATTGGAGTTTGAGTTTTTTGGCGTCAATGACACATTTTTGCCAAAATAATTTATTCTGAATCTGTTCCAATAGACTTGATTCATTCAATTCAATGACAATTTCTGAATTAGCAACGTGACGATAGCAGCGTTCAATGACTTGAATCGTAGTCTTACTATTAACCTGGAAAATGATCAAAATAAAGATATTGTTAAGGGACAAATGGGGACAAAACTCACATTTTCGAGCTTCTTCAACAGGCACACGCCGATATAAAAGAATACGTAAACTGGGATCAGAGATAGGACATCTTTTGAGCTCAAATTTTGATTCATAAAACCATCTAAATGGCAGATGAACTTCATTGTGTCGCTTATGCACAAGTTTGTCGAACCAGTTCTCAAACAGTTGAAGAGGAGAAATATCCTCACTTCCTTAGGGATATTGACAGTTGGTGATTGCCGCTCTAGAGCACAGATAATATCATGAAAGGTCGCAAAGAATGTGTGAGAATCACAATTCTGATTTTTAGCAAGACTCTTGACACAATAATTGTAGCCATCTAGAAAGTTTTTTTTGAAGTAATAGTTTTGCGCATTCTGAACTATTGTGTTAACGTTATCCTAAAGGGTTAAATAAAGTAACTTGCATCTTCATCCTTTTTGTATACCAACATGATTTCACAAGGAATATTCAAAAGTTGTGACTATTTTAAAGTTTGCCGCTTTATCAAAATTATTGTTTATAAAAGGAAAGTTTGTAGTTTTTTGAAGTTAAAAATTTCAACTTAAAATTGCAGCTGATTAAAATTCAATCATTAAATCTGCCTTATTTGTTAAGATTTGTTGCTGATAAGATCTAGCAAAGATTTACTGTTACTTGCAAAATCCTAGATTACGTCTAGTATAGCTCCTCTACTAATTGATTTATATACTTTTAGAATGAATGAATAGAATTCATACAAATAGGCATTATAATCCTTGTATAGACTTGCTAAACCAGCCTGGTTTATTAGGTAAAGTTGGAACCACTCCAAGATTCAATTAATATATTTTTCTTGAATAAATTTAATCATTTAAATTATTGACAACAAAATATATCATATCAAATTCGCCGATGACCTCAAGATACTCATCACCTCAAAAAATAAATGCCTAGATGACGACATTAACAGAGAGATGAAAACTGTCTACACAGGTAAAACCTGATAAAGAAAATCAGAAAAGAGTCGCACTTTCTAAGGAAATTTGCCCTCAACAAAAAGCTAAGAATGATGCTTTACAAATCATTAATCCTCCCAATCATGGATTTTGGGTTAAATGTACTATCCAAAACAAAAGCAAAAACAACCGATACGTTAGAGAGACTACAATACCAACATGTGGTGGGTACACAAGCTATCACATGCTCTTGAAAAAGTTTAAATTGTTTCCAATCTGGCTCAGGAGACTTTCACCAACCCTGTCTCTAACAAGGAAAACAAACACAAGTCTCAGACATCAACACAACACACGAAACAAAAAGAATTACTCCTATCTCCGAGAGGTTTAACCAACAATCTCAGATGTCGTAAGGAAATCAAAAGCAGCCTAGCCACCATGAGAACTAAACAAATTTGTTCAAAACTATGGCCGGCCGTGAATAAGCACATACTCTTCAATGAGCAAACATTAACATTGTAAAACCTTGAACAATAAAACGTTCTATTATAAAAAAAAAAAGTTTAGGCTTCATGAGCTAAAATAGACTTCTCAATAATCAAAGAGTCTTGGGCCAAGACGCTTGCCCTCCATCCTCGTGCCACGCGAAACAAAGCCAGCTTCTCTTAACTCAGATCAAGGATCAACCTCATCAGTGGGTCATCTTCAAACATCAATTCCCTTTTGAAACTGAAAACCAA
>JJOG01000923.1:0-13284 GCA_000715275.1 Gyrodactylus salaris
TTTAGACGAATAATATGTCAAAATATGCAAATGCATATTTTCTATTGAGGCCAACATACAATTTCTTTTATGGCATTTATGTTTAGTAATACCTACTCTTTAAGAATATGAAATACTGTAATAAGAAATATGCATTTGGCCGCCCTATTGAGTACATCCAAATGCCCGAATGGTCATAGAAAAATTTCCCATTTAGACTCTTGAAGATAAGAATCTGCCGAATAAGCCATGGCTCAAGGTGACTCTGGAATATTTGGATAAATACTTTACAATAATCTTCACGCTCGAAATGCTCCTAAAGTGGCTGGCGTATGGCCTGAAGAAGTTCTTCTCCGACTATTGGTGCTGGCTTGATTTCATGATTGTCATGGTTAGTTTGCAAATCTCTTCTAAAAAGCCAAAAAGTTCTGATATTTGAAAAATTATTTTATAAGATTTTATTTAAATAATACTATTGCAGATTGCTTGGACAAGTCTAATCCTGGCGTTCGTCAACTCTGATGGCCAATCCGGCATGAGCTCATTCAAGGCCATGCGAACACTCCGTGCCTTGAGGCCACTTCGGGCCGTCTCACGATGGGAGCTGATGAGGGTGAGTTACAACAAAGATACATTTTAATATCTTTAAACTGTCCCTACCTGTTAGATTGTCGTCAATGCGCTATTCCAGGCAATTCCATCGATCTTCAACGTGTTCCTAGTGATTCTCGTATTTTGGCTCATTTTCGCCATTATGGGAATGCAGTTGTTTGGGGGAAAGTTTCGTGCCTGCTTCGACGCTGCCACTGGAGAGCGCTTGGCCTCCTTATCTTACCCAAATAGAACCTACTGCGAAGACCATCATATGCACTTCGGAAACGTTACGTGGAAGAATGCTCAAATCAACTTTGATAATGTTCTCAACGGCTATTTGGCACTTTTACAGGTTGTGAGTTGTTTTTTGACCCTTGACATTTTTTTATTTTTTACGACGCTTTCTCCGCAGGCTACTTTCAAAGGTTGGACCAATATAATGGCTGATGCTGTGGATATTGTAGATGTGAGTCTAAACTTTTTTGGGGTTTATCATGAAACATGATTTTGGAGATTCTCATCAGACTCTTACATCGGCTAGCATTAGTCATTAAAATGTTTACTTTAGACCAATAATTATAGGGTGTAATGATGGATCGAGCTTATTTGCTGAGGGGGTGCGGTTGTTCGTCCTTCCTTCTTTCGACTTAAATTTGGAATTTTATATATGGTGCCATATTTTCAAGCTGTCATAATTTTGTATTTCGACTTAGATGGACAAGCAGCCAGAGTATGAGAACAACCTATGGAATTATGCCTACTTTGTTCTCTTCATTATCTGTGGCTCTTTTTTCACTTTGAACTTATTCATCGGTGTCATAATCGACAATTTCAATGTTCAAAAGAGAAAGGTGAGTGCCCAATGTTAATTGCATTAATCATCCTCTCAAAAGTTGTTAGATGATGTGAGATGATTATTCTTAATGATATATTTGATGCTAACGTTGCGCACTAGAAATTTTAATTTTTCCGCCAATTTTTTTTAAGTTGGCACTTAAAAGGTTTTATTTGAGGATTTATAAGCATTCTCTAGAAACTTAAAAAAAATTTAATCTTAAAATCCTAAATGTACTCACATTTCTGCGAATTCAGGCAGGCGGTTCAATTGAAATGTTCATGACAGATGAGCAGAAAAAGTATTACAACGCTATGAAGAAGATGAACAACACAGCGCCGCAGAAGCCCATTCCCCGGCCAAAGGTGTTCATAGCGAGGATCGCCTTTGATATTGTTTCCGATCAAAAGTTTGATATTGTCATCATGTTCTTGATCTTGTTGAACACATTCATCATGTCAATTGAGCACCAGGGGCAGACCGACAGCTTCCAGAAGACTCTAGAGTTCATAAATAAACTCTTTATTTTTATATTCATCGGAGAGTTCATCATCAAGGTGACCGCGCAAAGATGGCATTATTTCAAAGTCTACTGGAACATCTTTGACTGCGGGATTCTAGTATCCTCCATCGTGTGTGAGTGGCATATTTCTAGGATAAAAGACTCATTGAAAAACTTTCTTCAAGATTTTGTCTAATGCCCCCCCCCCTCTTTTCATGCAGTCTGGGCAGTTGAAGATATCATCAACGATCTTCCAATATCTCCGACCTTTGTTCGAATCATCCGCCTCTTTAGAATTGGAAGGGTCCTACGTCTAGTCAAATCGGCTCGTGGCATCAGAACGCTGCTCTTCTCCCTGGTCGTCAGTCTTCCAGCTCTGGTCAATATCGGCGTCCTACTCTTTATGATCATGTTCATTTACGCAATTGTCGGAATGTCCTTCTTCGGCAACGTCCAGCATCACGCTGGCATCGATTCGGAGTTCAGCTTCGAGACATTCCCCAAGTCGATAATAATTCTCTTTCAAATCTCAACGTCTGCTGGTGAGTAGGAATGAATGAAGAAATTTCATTCGTCTAAGCATCCGGCCTTCTGATTGGCTAGATAAAAATAGAGGGATTGAGTTTTAAATGTGATTTCATTTTCCTAGGCTGGAACACGATTCTCGATGGGATAATAAATGAAGATCCAAAGATTTGCGACCATAAGAAGGGCACCTGTGGGAGTTATACGATCGGTGTTCTCTACATCGTTAGTTATTTGATCATATCCTTCTTGGTGATTGTGAACATGTACATTGCTGTGATATTGGAGAACTTCAGTCAGGCTACTGAAGACGTCCAACAAGGTTTGACCCAGGTAGGTACATACGAGCAGCACATTGAATATCAATTTCTAATGTTTTTCAGTTATGTTTTCCTATCATAATTTTTATGAAAAATAAATTTTTCTTTTCAAGGATGATTTTGATCTCTTCTACGAAATATGGGAGGACTACGACTTCAAGGCGAGAGGGTTCATAAATCTATCTGACCTCTCAGAGTTTGTGCATCGAATCGGTGCCCCCTTGGGCATACCGAAGCCGAATCAGATACAACTGGCTAGATTGGCGATACCGATTTGTCAGGGCGACAGGGTCTTCTGTGTTGATCTCCTCGATGCGCTCACGAGGAACTTCTTAGGACAAATCAGGGACTCCCCTTCGAAGGAGCAGACTGAGGAAAATGTGCCAAATAATTCTGCAAAAGTAAGCCTTCATTTCAATCCTCAGGGATTTTGTAAAAGAATGTTCAATGTGAACAACATTAATGAGCACTGCTCATTGAGCAGGCTTCTAGGTAGGAATAGCTATTATCTCAGTTACAATTTTGTAAATATAAAAACAAAAATTATCAACCTTTCACCTTCATCAAGAATCATGAAATATTCCCGAACATCTATTTGCATTGTCGTAAGAATAATTGGGTTGGACTATTTTCTCGAACTGCGATCAAATCTGGAGTCTGAAGGGTCCATGGTTGGAGAAAGAATTGAGGCATCTGAGAAATAAAGAAACCAATGAGACGTGAGGAAAATAATTCTTCAAAATGGTGTTCATTTGAAAGTAGTTATATTTATGACTTCAAATTTCAAAGTTAGAAGATGTTCGTTTCTCACAAAAATGCAAAAATAGGCACTCTAATGATTTTAAGGACTGGTATACTGATCACTGATCAGTGATGATAAAGAGGTATTCTTGGAAATTTTTATTAAAAACAAAAAATGACCAAAGCATTTTCTGTATAGGCCGAAGATCAGCCCACTACAACGTCGCTAGCCGCGGACGACATCAAGAAGAAGTCTGCGAAAGAGCCAATTATCGTAATTAGCAACACGTATCAAAGGCAAGTTGAGCATTTTGCAGCTTACAAAATAACCCTCGTCATCCGCAAGGTTATCGAACGGAAGAAGGCCAGCCTACCGAAAGATAACCCCTCGAACTCATTGAACCTACCCCCTTGCTGATTGTACAGAATGTCAGGCTTTTTGCTAAGGAGGGGGTCTCATAATACATAAAAAACAAAAACCCAGGGGAATATATTATTAGCAGGAAGAAAAAAATTTAGTTTCATTTGTTGCATAGTCCGAGAGATAACATTGAATTAACAAGTTTGCCTATTGATTTAAACGATTATTAAAGATTAATTGAAGAAATATATAAATCTTATATTACTCCTCACTATTCATTGGCTCACACTTTCTTCACAGATTACAAACAACCAATCAGATGAAAGTTGATTTTCATTGGCCAGTGGTAATTTTTTCTTTAAACAACTATTTAACATGTCCTCTAATAGAGTCTCTCATAGTTAAACTGAGATAGAGATTGAATTTTCAAATTGAATTTTGTATTAAAAATAATAAAATAAAAATAAAAGTGTCGATCTTTCAATGAGTACACACATGTGGCAACGCAAAAAACTGCAATTACTCTAGGTATGTGTGTCTTTTTGTTGAGTCGAAATAAACAAAAGATTCTGCATACAACCAATTAACAAACTATAGTCTCTCCCATCTCAAACGGTGATCACTTCGAGACCGTTGATTTGTACAGCCTTGAAGAGGGCGCTCATTGTGCTCTTTTGATTGAGTTTCATAAGGAATTGATCCTGACGAATGACGCGATCATTCTCAATGTTTCTGGTCAACAGCGCTGCTAGGCTGTCGTGCTCCCAGTTCATAAAGTAGCAGCATCGGTTATTGCCACAGCCGCCGCCGCAACCACCGCATCCGGTGCCATTACATCCAGTACCACAGTTGTTTCCGTTATTGCAATTCGCTCCGTTGTTATTCTTGCAGCACTTGTGGCGGCCCATTAGGTAGCCGAGGAGGAAGAATAGATTCCTTGATCGCGCTGAAGCGTCAACCTGCTGGACAATCACGAAAAGGACAAGAATGCAATAGATTTGGGCGATGAGAAGCTTTGCTGAAATCATTTTTCTTCTTCTAGATGCTTTGAGTATTTCTCTGAGTTGATGATGTTTCTTACTAAGAAATTCTTCAATTTATATACCTTGGCCCTAAATTGAGACAATTTCGTCAATACTAGCTAATTTCTACGCAGTTTACTCGGCTCAGTGATTGAGTTGTCAAGAAAATCGAGGGTCAGTAATTAATAATTCTTGACTTTTGAATTGAATTTCAAATAAAAAGTGTGATTTCTTTAAAGAAACATGGTCTAAAAATTTTTTTTCGTTATATATTAGAATTATTCGTACTCACGTAATCGCTTAGAGTTCAACTCACAAAGATTGAAATCGGGGCACTTCGGCATTAACTCAAAGACTCTTATTTTATTTTCGACAATTTTCTATCCCAACCTTTCTTTAAAAAAATAGCTGGCAGATTAGAGATCTGCCTTAAATTAGAACCCGCTTATAAGTGAGTATTGTGAACCCAAATTCAATTTCTAAGAAAAAGTACTACTAGCAAGAAGCTGAGTAGTCACAATCTGTGTTAAAAAACCAAACTAATTTGTGAAACCAAAATCGTTCATGAAAATTTCATCGAACAAAATATAATCTTTCAAGAAAACTGACTGAAAATCAATAATATAACGGGTCAAAGAAAACATATCAAAAAGTTCAGTGGTATAGACGTTTTTTATTCTTTCAATTTAGAAATTCATCGTCTTCAAAACACCTTCCAAGCAGCGGTGCTTAGTTGGCATGAAGAACTTTTCGAATATTAACGGGAACGGCGTATCCACCCCAGTTACCCTTTTAATCGGCGCCTCCAGGTGTAAGAAACAGTTTTCCTAAAAGAATTAATGAGATTTTA
Source organism: Gyrodactylus salaris (assembly GCA_000715275.1). Classification (NCBI taxonomy): domain Eukaryota; kingdom Metazoa; phylum Platyhelminthes; class Monogenea; order Gyrodactylidea; family Gyrodactylidae; genus Gyrodactylus; species Gyrodactylus salaris. The sequence continues at coordinate 5,730 of JJOG01000923.1, forward strand.
GAGCTTTAAAAATGTGGCCAAAACTGGCCTTCAAGTTACAATCAGGACTACTCTAATCTCTGTAAATTTAATCAGATCTGGTCGAGATTTTTTTGGCCCAAGAGAGAAAAATTAAATTTACCTGAATAGAAGCTGCAATTTCCGCGCCAAAACCAGCCGTAAAGGTAGCTTCGTGAGAAATTAAACACCGTCCAGTCTTAACCACAGAACTATAAACGGTCTCTTCATCCCAAGGTAGAATGGTCCTCAGGTCGATTACCTCAGCAGAGATGGAGTGTTTCTCCTGAAGATCATTTGCTAACTCGAGCATAACATGTACCTGGGTGCCCCAAGCGACCAGAGTGATGTCACTGCCCGCACGCACAACCTCAGCCTTGCCGATAGGAATCGTGAACTTTCTTATGGGGACCTGATCAGTGGCAGTACGATACAAGATCTTTGGCTCCAGGAACACACAGGGATCCGGTTCGTCGATGCACGACAAGAGAAGACCTTTCGCTTGCTCAGGACCCCGTGGCATCACAACCTTTAGGCCGGGAACATGCGCGAAGAAGCCCTCTACGCTCTGCGAATGATAACAAGCTCCGTGGCCCACAGCGCTACACGGAGTACGCACCGTTAGCTTCCCACAATTGAACAAGTTCCCGGATCGATAACGGTACTTGGCCGCCTCGTTAACAAGCTGATCGAACGCTGGGAAGATGTAGTCGGCGAATTGTATTTCCGCTATCGCATTCACTCCGGCCGCGGCGAGACCTATCCCGAAGCCAGCTATTCCCTGTTCCGATAACGGAGTATTAAAGACTCGATCCTTGCCATACTTATCCATAAGGTTCACACTGCACCGAAACACTCCGCCAAAGGCTACATCTTCGCCAAAAACACACGAGGCTGCATCCTCGCCCAGTGCTATATCCATGGCGTTATTGATAGAGTTGCACATATTTAGCTCTTTTGTCGGGCCATCCTTTGGGTCCGGTGTAGAGGGAAAGTATTTGAAGTGGAGATCGGAAAATTTACGGAATCCCTGAACTCTCAACGGGCCTTTCGAGAGAGCCTTTTGAAAGATTTGCATTTCTCAATTATACAAAGGCACAACATTTCTATTCAATATAATGTATTGATGAACATGTTTCTTAAATTTAATTTCTATTCGTTAAGAGAAATCAGTTTTTCATTCATTGGTAATCGTATATAGCGTTTATTTACACAATAGATGACAATTTTGTAAATTTCTAATGCTGTAGACTTCGATAATATCGAGCCCTTTTTAGATACGAAGAGGCTACTGCGCGCCAGATTGGCTAGCGGTTGAATCCTTTCTCTGGATGATGCGACTCTCGTCGATTTTTGTTTGAACGTGAATAAAGGTTTCGTGGAACGAGCGTAGGATGACCATGAAAAGAACTGTACCAAAAATGAGATAAGCTGTAAAGAAAAAAAATTAAATAATATAATCTCTACTTGTAAGTAGATTGTGTTAAATATTACCAGAAAGGCTGATTTCGTAGATTACAGAAAAGGATAGAGCTTCCATTTGCATATTTGGCACCAAATCTCCCAAGCCAACAGTGGACATTGATATTGTGGCCACGTAGATGGAGTCGAGAAAGGTCCATTCATCCTCAATGTGCTTGAAAACTATGGCTGGAGCGATTATGTCGATGAACAACACGAAGATGATCAACAAGAGAAAAGATATTATCCTCGCTATAATTACCCGATCAATTATACTCTTTGATCGCAGCAGACTAGAGATCAATTTGTTCTGTGAAAGAGGTATTGTTTTATTAGAGAATATGTCCCCTGAGGGACCCCAAAAAATCGAGTTTACACTCATTGAGTTGCTCCTCCCCACGGAAATCTTTAGTAAAAGGCGAAAGATTTGTCCGTAATTGAGGAGAGGCCAGAGATACTTATTCAATGAAAATTTGTTCTTCTTATAATAATCTAGCCCCAGAGTTTGTAATTGTATGTTGAGAGTTATTGCATAATCTTTTAAAAAGTTCAATCTTATGAGATTTTCTGAGATCTTGTATGGGTAAAACTTTTTATTTTGGATCAAACCCTTACTAAAGGATCTTATTACCCTAAAAGATACTAGTTAGTAGCATAGTAGTATTATATCAACTAAATTCATTCAAATGACGAGTTTATTTTTCTGCACATACAACTCTACACTCTAAAGTACAGAGTCTATCGATATATTCATTGAATACACTATTTAAACATGCATACATCTAACTATGCAGTGTATTCTTTCAAGTATTACAACAAGAGTAAAGAATATGAGTCACCATAATTCAGGGTAGACGTTTTCTTTGTTTGGATATTTCTCTCCACCCTGAGAATTTGGATTATTCAGGACAGCACAGGTATACAATTTAGTCTCTTCATAAACCAAAATAGGTAAAAACTTGGAATTGCCAGGTAAAACTAACTCTCTTCGGTTTCTGTAACACCTCTTCTATAGCCCTGTCAGGAATCTCTTGGTCATCAAACGGTTTCAATGATTCATCCTCGGGAGAGCAATGTGATGAGATTGGTGTTACCTTGTTGGATTCACACTCGATCAATATATCCGGCTTAGATAATCTCTCACCGTCGTTGAGTACAAGAATCGGTTTCTTCTGCTTCTGACTCACTTTTCTTGGCCTCTTCATGTTATTTGAGGTCTTGTTGCTCTCTGCTGATTGTATGACCCTTTCACACTCAAAGCAATATGTTACATCATCACCGAGACAGTACATTCTCTCCAAACTAAATGTTTGTAAATGTTTCATTATCCTAAGAGCACCAAAAACAAGAAAACCCCTTCAAGAGAAGACGGAGTGACCTAGAAGTTAGAAGGTATTTTCAGACTTGATGATAAACGCGTGCTTGCTTTCATTGTTACATATGAATACTTACATGTCTTTCTCACGATTCGTCAAGATCAAGCCATTCTTAAGCAATTGATCCCGCGATAATAACACTTCAAATTCCTTCTTTGTGGAATCATCACTGAAAGATGAAAATAATAAAGTATATTTTCAACAATCTTTGAAATATAGTCCAAAGACTTATTTTGTTCAGGGCTTGATTCTGTATGAAACTCTTTTGCCATAACGGATTGTGCAATGCACTAAAGTCGTTATTGTAATTATACCTCTTCACGGGGGTACGCACATTCTGGTGGTTTAAACATTTCTGACCATAGTATTTTTGATTGAAATACTTTTGAGGAGCCAGCATGAAAGATATCATAATGAGTAAGGAACTATGGGTGGAGGCTTATTTTCAGAATGGCTTCATGATCTCTCGTCATACTTTAAAAGAGAAAATAAGCAGTTACTAATCAATGATTAGTGGTTAGGATCAACTATAAAACCCGATCTTGAAGTGTAAAACCATTCTTTCTCAATTGTGTCTAAAGCACGGACCTATGAACTGTCCTTCGAAATATATATTATCATGGAGAAAACAGTTTCTGCATTATCGAAAGAAAATCCTCCCAATTGGTAAATTGTATAACAAAACTGGAATAATCCCGAATAACCCAATAATCTACTTTTCTGTGCGCATTCAAAATGGTGAAATTTAAGAATAAATTCAATATAAAGGATTATATCGCCAAGTCTTAAAAATCTATTGATTAGTAATCATTGATAATTTCAGTGGTCACCATGACATAACAACGTTATGCCACTCAAGGATAAATGCCGCTTCTCATAAATATCCCATAAGTGTGAATCCGATTAGTGAAATAACTTTGAAGGACTACATAGAGATTGTAAACAAATCTTGGGACTTGGTGAAAAACCCTACAATTGTTTCAGGAAAAAATTAGTCTTATTTTATAATCTCTGACTTTTCAATCAAGATTAGTCAAGTAAGGTTACAAAAATATCCCATGCCTCTGAGACCAAGGTTTGTTTGCTTTGTGTGTAAAAAAAGGGAGGAGGGTCGGTCACAAATGTTTAATTTTGGTTTTACCTTGTTCATACCTGTTATGAATTTGTAGGAAAAATTGTTAAAGTCATGTGGTAGCTTTGGAAAACAAGATTTTTAATCAAAATTTTGATGCAATATATATGAGAAATTTATTTTTATATAATACATTTTTCATTGATTTTAATATTTAGGGATAGTTAATATATCTGTTACCGTATATTCAATGAATTAGGAATTGAGCTTACTTCCTCGTATATTTAATGAACCTTCATTGAATTTACTGCTAAATCTATGTAAAGATTATCCTGAGAATCGTGCAGGAAAAATAGGTTTATTTACAATAATTATCCTTTCGAATTTAAATGGTCCTGAAATGTATTTCTCATCAAAAAATTCGAATAATTAAATTATAGACAACCAGACTACTCATACTTCAGTTTTGTACTATTTTATTGAAACAAATTCATAATCCATGATGATTAAATGGTTTTACAGTAGTTATCGTAGGAAAAAATGAATGAGCCATTAGAATAGTGTACATTTAGATTAACTGCAAGAAGATTCGAAAAAAAAAATATTTTTGTTTAAATTTTCCATTTTCGAGGCACCAATTTGAAAATTAATCACTTTTCATCTATCCAACAATATTGCAGAGGAGAGAAGACTTTAAAAAAGCCTCAAGGCACAGAAGTGATCAACGAGAGATCTATATGTTTTTATAGAGTTTTAAAATAGTGGGACGGATTTACACACATACAGGAGGACTTATATTGTACTACACTAGGAGGTCTTAATTAGCGAATTTTCAATATGAGAATATAGGCTCTCATTCCATGGACTTTGGGATTTTTTGTACTTAAAATTAATTATTATCGAAGGAAGAGTGGAGAAAAAGTTTGATCAACTAAATAACCAGTTAGAAGAACAAACGAGAGAGTTTAATTAACATGAGACTCCGGAAGTGGAAAAAACGAATTTGAAAGAAATTTCCTAATCAAAGGAAAGACATTTCTTGGCGCATGTATAAAAGTATCTCTAGAAACCCTCTACAGAATAATTATTTATCTGGCAAGGTATTCTTACGACAAAAAACCCTAAATTTTTAGTGTACAAGTTGCAATGTAGTTTTGAAGCCCACTCTCTCTCAAGTACATCCAGCATACACCATCTACTTTACAGGACTCAAAAACCAATCTACTCTATTTTAATTCCCGAAGTGTCTTGTCAAAAGTCTTTTCCAAGAGTAGAAAATTGATAAGAGATTTTGTGTCACAACATGTAAGACATACAACCTAGATTTTCCATGTGTGAAACATGGGCCTTTATAAATATATAATTGAAAGTTAACTTTCGAGAGCACATGTTCACTTAAGAAAAGATAAGAGATCAGAAAAGAAAAACAAACTTTTTTTCACATTTTTAATTAGGGTTTTTTTCGTATTTCTATCTAATTCAAGGACAAGGATAAATATGGATGGGGACATCACAAGTTGAATAGAAACTCTGATTAACTGCAGTTGACAAATATTCTGTTAGAGACTCACAACTTTAAGGCCTTTTTGGTCTCAGGCGAAGAGCAAATGTCGGTTGGATCGATATTCGGAGCCGAGTTGTAGATGACGTTCGTCTGGGCCTGATAGGCCTGATGTACAGCACGCCGGTAGGCGTTCACCTTGTGGAATTGATTCGCGAAGAAGACCACAATGCGAATGTTAAACTTTCTCAGGTAGAACATTAGGAATTGGGCTAGATTCGAGGAGGTCGTGATAGACAGCGGCACCCCGAACATTGTCAAAAAGATGCAGAACAACCGGCCGCTCTGAGACCTCGGTGAGAAGAGGCCGTAACCTAAAGTGGAATTTTCATTCGAGAGTTTAAATGCATGTTTTCTGGATTAATAAGATGCCCTTAGAAAATGCAGCTATAAAAGGTTTTGTGTGTTAAATTTAAAAAATATACACATTTTTTAGTGTGGTTGCAGAAAACAAAACCTTCATGACAATATTGTGATAAATGCGACATTTTTCTAGTAAGAGGTTATTTTGAAATTCAAGTTTTGATTAAACTTTGATTCTTAAATTGAAAATACAGTTGGATACAGGTCAACATATACGAACATTGTTGAAAATCGTGTTATAATACATTTTTGTCTCCCAGAAATAGCCAATAAGATTGTAGGAAAAATCAACATGTTGACTCGAGAATGTATTCCAAGTAGGCATAAAATGTATTTGATGAATGTGCATTCCTAAATTTTTATAAAAATGACATCTGTGAAATTGAGAAAGAATGTGTAGGAAAGAATGTCCTACATATTAAGAAAGCAGCTTATCATGACAACTCTTCCTCACGCTCATAATGGTCTCAAGTCTCAAAGATGTGAGCAATGAAAAGGAATCCACCAACTTTTGAGAGTTGCAATTAATAATTCGGGAAATATTTTTTTATCTCCTAGTATAATACATCTATCATGTGAATAAATATAGAAACAGTTAGAAAAATAAATCTGTTAATTTAGAAAGAAGAGGATAGAGGGAAAAATCCATGTAGTCGTGATTTCTCTCTGCATCATACGAAACATATCGATCTAATCCCTAGAGAATTTTAGTGGACAAAGTATCTATTAAAGACATTACAGGGAGATGAAAGATTTTATTTTTATGCATTTTCATTCAGAGCACACTTCTCCTGCATCAAAGGGGGCTAGCAGATCAAATCGGATGCTCTCTCTCTCTCTCTCTCTCGAGTGAGAGGGATTGATGACCAGAAATGTTGAGAATCTTGAAGATGCCCTTGGATACATCTAAACATGTCATTTCAGTCAGAGATGTTGTTTTTATACTAGGGAAGAAACCAATAGAATCAGATCATTGAAAATTGATCACATTTTGGGTTGCTCTACTGATGAGTCTTGAAGAAGACGAAAGGCGTATATGACTAGTTGTTTTAACTTCTGTTAAATAAATATTTTATTTCTTGTAACCTCTTGTGAGTAAAACCGAAAGGATTGGTTTCACCTAATAACCATGAACGTCGTTTAGTTGAACGAAATAAAATGTTTAGATTCCCGTTTTGGCTATGCTTAACGTAGCAGAACGTCATGAGCGGACTCCATCCTTCATGGGTCTGCCTGGATCCTTCATTAAATACATTTTTCTTCTCAGAAAATTGAATTATCCCAGTAATAACTGATCGATTGAGGCATGAGAGAAATATGATAGTTTTTGTTTAATATTGAATTTCATATGTGAAGGTATTTGTGTAATACTTTACTTTTTTGTTAGAGAGATGTATGATTCTCAGTCTGTGAATTAACTCAAACTATAAACTATTCCGTTTCCTAGAACTGAACCGAAATTGATTACTAGTAAAAGTTGATATCAAGCCTTAAGACCCGTCTCTACAATTCAATGATAATTCCTATTTTTCAAAGTTAACTAGGCTAAAAATTAAATTTTAAGAACTTTTCCTAAAATATTTAGTTTGGGAGATATTCACGGTTTCTTTTTGCCCCTTTCATCAGAATACAGTCAATAAAATAGAATAATTATTTAGTTTTTATGGTACACTACTATTAAGTAGATTATTATTAGGTTAACCGTTTATTTATGGAAATTTATTA
>JJOG01000932.1:0-12523 GCA_000715275.1 Gyrodactylus salaris
GCCCCCCATAATTCCAGTATCATTAATCTGATTCTTTTTTCGCGCCACGCTCTGTATCGTCCATTTTCCTGGGTGATGAGATTGACGGCCTCTCAGAGCCATAAGAAGTTACGCTTTTTGAGTTTTTTATTTATCAGTTCGGAACCGTCTTAGCTATTCTGTAAAACTGGACATGGAGAGAAATATTTCTTATAAAATTAATACGGCCTCAAAAATAATGATGAATCGTGCTTTCATTCCTATTGGGTAATATTTCAATGATTTCTCGAGAGAGTACGCAAATAAATTTTGACGAAATTGAACTTTTTTTGTATAGAAAACCTGAGGTTTTTGGAAAAATCTATTTTTCCCAGTCTGATCCAGGGCTTTTGTAGAAGCGATATGGATAGAGTGTTTTCATAAAATGTAACATTTAAGCTGGGTTTTTTCGTATTTTACGTATCATGAGATGATTTGTGCATGCTACTTGTAAGTAGCCTTTATAGATACATTTATGAAAGAGAACACATTTCCCCATTAGAAAATGAGTATACTTTTTTCTCAAAAAACAGTAATAAAAGGCCAAGCTTTCTGATGTCTTACGACAAGAGTAAAAGACCACAGTCTGGTAGAGGGTAGCAATTATGTTTTGTTTTTAATGTCACAACGACGTTGTTGAGTGGGCGCGAGGACCCGTTGTAAATATTGCCGTTATGGCGAAGATTTTTGAATAAACTGATAATAATTTATATTATAGTTGTTGAATATATTCGTTTGCAGGAATTACAAGTAATTCACAGAGCTACCCTTTCTACCATTCCATGATCAAGCCCCTCGGATGCAAGGTTACAGGCACATGCCACTGCACCCGGCCTAGAATATGCCTAATTTTGTGGTGAGACTGCCCTGATGTTGGACACAGCATAAGTTCATGTATTTAGATTTAAAATGTCCCTGAATAGAATCTCAGAGTACTTTTATTTTACATGCCCTACCATCTTTGAGATTAAAATAACCGTTTTTTACGAGAGAATTTATTATTTATGAAAAATTGTGGGTACTTAAGAGGTTATTGTGTTGGCCATTTCAGTGATTACTTTGTTCATAGAGGTCATTACTAGCTCAGAAGCTATTTTTATTTGACCACTATAAAAAAATGGTCACCTTGAAATGGTTCAAATCAATGACTTCTAATATTCGGAATTGGGCAGTATCCAGAGCGAACATTGAATCAGAGAATGTGGAAATCGTCAGGGTGTAGGACAAGGCAATGGGGAATTGCAACAGGCATTGTGCAGCAGGTGGGTGACAGGGAGGTGGTGTAAGGGGAGGGTTTTTTTTCAACTTATTTTTGACGAAAAATATTTGGCGTGACTTGTTTTAATCAGGGTTTTCTATAGTGACAGCCTTTAACGTCGAAATCTTCCAACGAGGCAGACGTTGGACCACAGTTGGAAACGTATTACCAGCTGCGACTGGAAAATTTATTTAATTTTGACACTTTTAACTAGTAGATTTAAAGCTCAGGTAGAGACTTGACACCGGAAGATATGGATGACACCTCTCGATTTAAGCACTGTCTCTATCAGCTTGATCAGCTACATTGTAGGCCAAACTTCGATGGCTGAATTGTGTATACGACTTCAATGCTCCGATGAAACAACTTGAGAGACCCACTCGAGCAGCTTTCGGAGGATCCCTATTACTTGGGAACGGTTTGAGGATGTAACAACTCGTTTAGTTAGGCACAATTGTCTGTAACACCTAAGCTACTTCTTGGACCTGCTTTTGCCGATGAGCATATCGCTTGAGATTTCCAAATTTGTGGAAAATGAATCTTGGTTCCTTGGTCGAATCGCAATTAAGGCCTCAGAATTTCAGACCACTTTCAATGCCTTTGGATGAATGTAGTCGATTTTTACTTAAGAAGACACCTCGAACTGTTACAGCATGGCGAATTTTTCCTAAATGAATAATATGAAAATCACTTGGTCTTACATGATTGCTTGAGGTCCGATCATCACACATCAGATGGGCCCATACGTTGGCTTTGCATAGAGTTCTATCTGGTGGGTATAAGCTGTTAACTTATCAAGTGGATACCCGCGCTCAGCACTGCTCACCACGCCATAGTGTAGTATGACAAGCTTTAATGTCTCAACAATGCACCCACGCATTAAGCATTTCGCATAACCAATAAGAATCAATGACATGGACCAATGAGATTGAGAGGAAGTCATGTGAGCGTTCATTTGCTCATAACGCCTAATTAGAAACTTTTTCTTTGTTAAGAAATCTCGGAGTACTTGACCTTCTCGATAATTACACTTTTTGGTAGGAATTTTCTCATCCAGGATAGTGTATCAACCATACTCAGAGGTCTCTGCCGTGCCGAGTCTCGAAATTCAATGAGTTATCTTTAAAATGTTTAACCATCTAATGATTTTTATCAAATCAATTTATCCTATCAGTAACCAATAAGCGTGAAAAAAACTTTCTCAAGCTCAATCATCAATCTGAAGCGTATTTAATCTCATTCGAGATGATTTTCTTTCTAATAGAAAAATGTTTTCAAGACCTGATCAGTTTTTATCTCATTTTTAGTTCTTCTGAATAGTTTTTCTATTTAAGTTGATATTCCTGAAAGAAAAATTTAGAAAAAAAAATTTATAATAATATTTGAATAATTAAAATAATTTTAAATTCTCGTATAGTTTCTCCAACGACAGTTCAGAGTATTGTAATTTCATGAACATTTCAGAAATGTAATCAATTCCCTCACGTCCTTCAAAGTCTTACCTTTCATCTCTAGAAGCTAATGAAAGAAAAAGCCTAATTTAAAAAATCACATGAAAATTCTCTAGAAAATTACTTTTCTTGTTGTTGTCATTATGACACCCTTTTCTTTTAATTCTTTGATTGCTCTTTCACCGAGCGTTTCATCAAACGTCTCTGTGCAGTCGAGTATCAAAATCGTTGTGTATCCCAAATTCAGAGAGTCGATACAGGTGGCCACTTAAAATGTGAATATAAACAAATATGATGATGAATTAAAACAAGAAAATATAATATCTATTCTCGTGCATAAAAACTATTGAACCAACTCAAGATAATCTAGTCATAGACTTTCATACTATGAAATTCATAGTAAAAAATAATCTAACGAAATTACAATAGATATGGCACCATGTTTAAAACTACGCCCAACTACGTAAACTAAAAGTGTTTAAAAAATTTCTTTATATGTTAAGCAATGTCTGGTTATCGATTTTAAACAAAACATTCTGAACATACATTGTTTATTCTAGGCGATCTTACTTATCAGGACTATGGGTAAGTTTTCTAATTTTTACTTTTGAATAATTTTATATTTCTCTAAATCTGAAAAACTAGAAAAAAATAATCAATCACAAGGTTTGCTTCATTGCTTGACTCACTAACGCATATTTGTGTGACAAGTCCGCAAACAAAGTTCATTTTTATATTTCTATCCGAAAGTTCCTTATGAAGTTTCGTAATACCCCTGGGAGCATTGTCATAACCAAAAGCTGAATAGGTATCAACGTCTGAAATGACGCCTTTATCAATTATGATGGAATCGGAAGGAATCTTTAGATTAGGGATTATTCAATTATTACTTTGAGATCACTGCAGAATTTCGCGCCGTCAGTCTTTTGAATGCAATGAGGGGTCCATAACTTTTGCTTAACAATGACTCCCTCTAGGGTCTTCAAGTCGTACTCGGTACCAACAATGAGATCTTTGCTCGGAGCGATCCTCCACTTGTCGTAATTCGATAGGAAGGATATGTGATCGCAGGGATGCCAATCACGACTAAAGACTTTTGTGGGAAATATTTCGATAACTTTGTTTACATTGTCGATAAGTGATTGAGACTTTGGTGTGCTTGTATTATTATCGATTCCCAAGGAGCCTGTCGTGAAGTCATTTTGAATATCTACAATGATTAGGGCGCTTGAATCCATCAGGGTAATGGATAACAAATTCAAAACTGATAAAAACTGCGGGTTCAAACAAATTTCAAAATTCAGATTAGAATTTAATAAAATAATTTTAATAAAATTAATTATTTCCGAAAAACTGTTTAACTGGATCAGTTGCAGTGCAACTGTTGCAGTTATTTAGATATTGTGTATCTCTATTTTTTCTGTTAGACAAGTAGCTAAATATCAAATAATATAAGAATCAATGCGTATAAATTTATTTTTCATATCTTATTCAGACCAAACTCTTTGATAAGATAATTTTCGCTCACAAGTTCCAGGCTCTCCTGAACTTCTATCTCACTATTTTGAATTACGAATGCATTAAAGCAATGGAAGTAGTTGTTTTTCAATCTCCCAAAGCAAGAAACAATCTCGTTGACTCTAGGCGATACCTCGATTCCATCAATTTTGTAGTAGTGACAGTTTAGGGAGGCCATGTAAAATTTCTCACTTGTCATATTCTGTTCTAGAATTCGAAATTCAAATCTATTGTCCTGATCTGAGGCATAGTCAACACGGCCGTAAACATTTATCAGGTATTCGATATTCTTTTGGTCGAGTATCGTTGAGATACCTCTCACTCTGCTGAGTGGTATATTCAAAATTTGCATCAAATTTATGCAACAAGTTATCGATGGATGTTACTAAAACAAAAATCAAAATTTAACTATATTTATTAAATTTCCTAATTTTTCAAGAATAGGTAGATAAGAAGCCGGTAACGATTGATTTCAGTTTGTCATCTGTCTCTTGAGTAAGCTGGCCAATTGTAGCAATCTCCTTAAGGATATCTGAATGACTGGCCTTGAAATAGGCCAAGAAATCTTTCTCAAACCTGGTAATCTTGGATAGCTCAAGCTTGTCAAGATGACCACGAACACCAGCGTAAATGACGACAACTTGTTCCTCAATTGCCATGGGAACTGAATAAAAATAAAAGATTAAACAGGTTTTGAATAAAAATTGACAAAATAGTTCACTTACCATATTGACCTTGCTTGAGGAGCTCGGTAAGACGTACACCACGGTTGAGTAGAGATTGGGTGGTAGCATCAAGATCTGAACCGAATTGGGCAAAGGCAGCAAATTCACGATATTGAGCCAACTCGAGCTTCATCCTACCGGCAACCTGCTTCATGGCCTTGGTCTGAGCAGCAGAACCGACACGACTAACCGAGAGACCCACATTAATGGCTGGCCGGATGCCCTTGTAGAACAACTCAGTCTCCAAAAAGATTTGTCCATCAGTAATAGAAATGACGTTGGTTGGGATATAGGCAGAGACATCGCCAGCTTGTGTTTCGATTACAGGCAGAGCTGTGAGGGAGCCACCGCCATAAGCCTCAGACATCTTTGCAGCTCTCTCTAAGAGTCTAGAGTGAAGGTAAAAGACATCACCTGGGTACGCTTCTCTTCCTGGGGGTCTTCTTAGCAAAAGAGACATTTGACGATAGGCAACAGCTTGCTTGGACAAATCATCATAGATGATCAGAGCGTGTTTGCCATTGTCTCTGAAGTATTCTCCCATAGCGCAACCAGTGTACGGGGCTAGGTATTGGAGAGGAGCGGCATCAGAGGCTGTAGCAGAGACGACGATGCTGTACTTCATGGCATCAGCATTGGTGAGTCTCTTGACGAGTTGAGCGACAGTGGATCTCTTCTGACCGATAGCCACGTAGATGCAGTACAGAGACTTCTTTGGATCACCAGATTCGTTGAATCTCTTTTGATTAATGATTGTGTCAATAGCGATAGCAGTCTTACCGGTTTGACGATCACCAATGATCAACTCTCTCTGACCACGCCCAATGGGGACTAGAGAATCGACAGCCTTGACACCAGTCTGCATAGGCTCTTTCACAGAGGCTCTAGGGATGATACCAGGGGCCTTGAGTCCGACACGATATCTCTCTTTAGCGTCGATGGGACCGTTACCGTCAATGGGATTACCAAGTGCGTCAACAACGCGTCCAAGAAGTTCGTGACCGACTGGAACGTCGACGATGGCTCCAGCCCTCTTGACGATGTCTCCTTCCTTGATGAGCTTGTCGTTACCAAAGACGACGACACCGACGTTGTCAGTTTCCAAGTTCAAGGCCATACCTTTCAAGCCAGATGAGAATTCAACCATTTCCTCGGCCTGGACATTCTTAAGACCGTAGACTCTAGCAATACCGTCACCGATGCTTAGAACACGACCAGTCTCTTCGAGATTTGTCTGGAGGCTCTGGCCAAGGATGCGATCCTCGAGAATAGATGAAAATTCACTTGCAGATTGGGCAGCGGCAAATGGAGTGGTTGAGTGAATGAACTTGTTAAAAACTACCTAAAACAGGAAATGGTTAGATTAATATGATAAACAATCAAATTTAATGCATTTTGAACACTAACATTATTCAGAGTCAAAGTCTTGTGACGAAAGAGAGCAATACCTGCCTTAAGAAGTGTCATTTTAGAATATTCCTCCGCAAATGGGTAGCTAACTTTAACAATGAAAAGTTGTTTAGGATCTTAGTGTTTCTTCAAGCTAAACTTTCGAATAAACATTTTCCTCATCATAATTTCATTCCTAAGGAATGTTTCTCTTTCGTTCGATAATCAATACCTTCAAAGTATGCATATCACATAATAATAAACTCAGTTTACTGGCGATACAATAGAGGCTAAATTAGAGAATATTACAAACAAAATCAACGAGCTAGAAGAGAATAACCAGATTATATCAAAACGACAAAAGAACCTGTCATTCTGGATCACCTTATACTCAGTATTGATTTTTCTCGTTTGCCTTATTAGCTTCTATTTCCTTGGAATCGCCAACGTTATTGCTTATACTGCTTTATTTGTATTGCCTCTATGGTAAATTATCGCATAATTTATCTTCATTTTAGCTTCCTCAAATTGAAAGGACTTTTCGATTGGTACTTGAATAGGACCACAAAGAAGAATGAATCTAAATTAGAACAATTGAAAAATACAAAAAAGAATATTGTACGTTGAAAAAAGTTAACATATTTATCAGTTGAACAACATAAAAGAAACTGTGCCGTTCAATCAAGTTGATGCCTTACTGACCAAATTCGATGAATCATACAGTAAAGAAGCGCTAAATTCAAGGAAGAGCTCAATCACTCCTATCGGAAAAGGTGCTCAAGACAAGTTCATGTCACAAACACCAATGTCGACGACGAGGCCAATTCTGCCTCAGAACCGCTCCATAACCGGGAGATTGCTAGACGTCCTCATGAGAGATGGCCCCAATAATAGATTCGCTCTCATCTGCTCTTCCTGTCACGGTCATAACGGAATGGCTACAGAGGAGGAATTCGAATACATACAATACAGATGTTGCTATTGTGCCTTTATGAATCCAGCCAAGAAGAAGCGCCTCTCAGTGCCAATACCGCCAAATATCGACTCTAGCGTCACAGAACTTCACAAGAAAAAGAGTTCGATTAGAGAGATTACTAATGCACCCCGGGATAAATGATTTGAAAAATGTATTTGTAAATAATAAATTTTTATAAGAATAAGAAAAAATGATGAGTCTAGTTTCTGCAGTCTCCAGGTTATTATTAGCTGTCCACATGAGTGATCATGGAATTCGATCTAATGATTCAAACACTATTAACAACCTCTGTGGGTCTATGAGATGGTGGGGGGACTTCACCAGTTTCAATGGCACTATCATCCTCTTTAGACTCTGATAGGTGGTCAGCGTGCGTTGGTGTTGTTAATTCGTGCTCTTCTTCTGGCGTGAGTGGGCATTTCAACGCTTCCAGGCTCCTAGTCTGCGAGAGAAGGTTCATCAGGTCATTCGAAGACTGTGGTGCGCATGAAGCGGGCGGTGATGTGGGAGTAACTTCAGTGTTCCCCCTAACAGTCATACCCTGAGAGAGGAGGCTCAGAATGTTATTTGGTGATTGCGTCACGTTGGAGCGTGGCGGTGAATCGGGAGTGATCGGCACTGCAGGAATGTGCTGGGGATAACGGTGATCCACGAAGGGGAAGCCGTTCTTGTTTTGACTCGCTTGCGGTCTCGCCTTAAGGACAATGTTGCTCGTCTGTAGAGGCGGCGGTGGCGGGGGAAGGTCGGGATCTTTAGGCTTGTTCTCAAATGACGCCTTGAGACTGTCGGACTCCTTGCTGGGTTCTATTGGAGAGATTTCTGCAGATTTCTTTCCGATTTGAAATAGGTCTATGAATGAAAATGAGCTTATTTCTTCATCAATTGTACTTTTTAAAAGGTAAAAGCAGAGAAATCATTAATAAAATGTTTGTTGCAATAATTCAAAAAGGCGGGAGAGTATAGAATTGAAAAGAAAAAAATCATCAGAAATGAAAACATACTACTTGTCAAGTGGTATTTTTCAAGGATGAAATAAATGCTTTTTGTGAGATTTTGCATATTCCTTAGAAACATCCCAAACTAGATCTCTAATGGCCAACTCACTAGCAATTCTCGAATCCAAGTCGAGGTAATCTTTCTGAATGGGTTCACTGTCCTCCTTGTCGAATTTGGGTGAAATTGGAGTCTGTTCAGCCGCAGTAGAGATTGGCGTGGTCTTTCCCGACACCACTGGCACGCCATCAGACTTCCTATGGTCACCGAGGGGCTTTTGGGTGTCTACGCCGAGAGCTTGGAGGAAGCACTGCTTATAGTGCTTTATGGGATGCGGAAGGGCGTGCGGCGATCGGTCCCTCTTACGGTCCTCCCTTTGGCCGTTGTCCTTGGATGACATCTGGAGCTTCTCCGACTGCGTGGGCTCCGGGTTCATGCAGTCTTCGAAGGAGGGTGTCTTCGGGGACTTTGGCATGAGCTCTATGTCTAGGGGACTGGGCGGTCGGTGGAATTCCTCTTTGGGAGATCGGGAGGCGTTTGGACTCTTCTTCGCGACTTCTGGCGATGAGGAGATTTGATTTGAGCCGTTCATCAGGTTTGGAGATGAGTTCTAAGAAAAATTATTTTCTAATTATAAATTATTAAAAAAAACTAAATTCTGGCTGAAAATATCGCAAAAATAAATAGGCTTCTGAGATGGATTCGCCAATCAAATGTTACAACTCACATCATCATTGACTTCATTATTTTCAACAGATTCAAGAGGAGGACTCAAAGCCTCCTCAGGTTTCTCAGAATAGTCATTCTCCAGAGGGTTCTCTCTCTTGGAACTCTCGTCATCGTGAGTCTTGGTGACGACCTGCCTAATGAAGGCCTTCTTAATGGCCTCCATCACGTTGCCGTCGGATTTGAGGAGTGGTTGGGCTTTGTTGTCTACATTCAGGACCTCAGCGGCGGCAACGGGAGAGGTTGGTAGCGCGACGCTCTCTGTGGGCGGTGCTGGGGATGTGAGGAGGGCACCAGGGTCGGTTTTCTGCTGCGGTTCATCCTTCTTCGTGGGATTGACAATCTTTTGGAAGCTGAACAGCTCCGAAATACACCTGGGAAGGTCCTTGCCTTTGCCGGTTTTCACTAGGGTGTCTACACGTCGTTGGAATTCCTTATCCGCTTCGGTGATCTGAAAATTTATTAAATTTATTCGCATCGGAATACAAGAACTCCTAGAAACCACGAAAATTTGAACAATATTCTACTGTATTTGTATTGTACCATGGAGAAATCTTGATAAATTCTTAATAAATGCAAAAAATTATCAAATACTACTTTATAGTAGTTCTGGGTAATTTCTTGCTGTCAAAAAATATTCAGCCAACCCAGAATGGATAAAGCATATTTCTTCCATAAAAACAAGATACTTTTAGCGTATATTCCTGGGGTGATATATTTTTTCCCTGAATTTAATCACTTCCAAATGAGACTCACTTCATTTTTGGAGGATTTGGTAAAGATTTCTAGAAAGTTGTTGAAAATCTGTTGGGCAATAAGCTTGATCTCAGAGGAACGATTGTAGCGCCGGCACTAGAGAGGGAGAGAGTTGATTAGACGGAAATCCTGAAATTACCTTCTTTATTGTGAGAACGATGCTGTAACATTTGGCGAGGGATAACAACGAGGGCTGTAGTGTCTCGAGGTTCTTCATGTGCAAGAGGCAAGTGGAAAAGTTCTCCTGATTGAGAACCAGACAACTCTTTATGCCACGATCCAGAATCATTAGTTTTGTCTCGTTTTCTAGGTCTATCAAATGAAAAAGGGAAGGATAATCTGTGATGTTCTGAGAATTTGAAGAGACAAAAGTATTTTCAAGTATAATTCTAGAACTAACTTTTTGATTCATTCAAATGTTCATGATTGTCTTTGATATGAGAAGAAATGCGTTCCATGTTGACATTCTTTGCTTCTTTAATGACTGCTGAGAGCTTTTTCTATAAAGAGTTACTTGTGAGCATTGCAACCAATAATTTTAATAAAAAATATTTTATGGTCCTCCTTGTTTTCATCAATTTTTGTCAAAACTTGTTTCAGCCAATAAGAACACGATATGTCTATTTTAGAGCGTGTTTCATTTACAGACAGCCATAACTCCAAACTCTTTGATTGGGCAATGCTAAAATCAGTTTACTCTGAAAGTGACAACACTTTCGAAAAGTACATCACACGCTTTTGTTAACATCAAAATGAAATTAGTCACAAGTTTTGTTGAGCGTGGTACAGACAGTTTCCCCTAGGCCTGAGATTTAAGGTGAAGATTTTTCTCAAATTTAAAAGCTTGACATGACTTACTTCAGGCCTAGCTCTTTTAAGGGGCGGAGATTTTGGAAGAGAAGCCTTGGGCTTCGCCTTGACTACTGGGACCTGGTTGATCGGAGTCTCTTCAGCCTTCTTCTCGTGGTCTGCCTTAGGGGAGGTGATCTTCTCATCAGATTCCTCATTTACAGGTTCAACTGCATCCTAGAAACCATGAAATTTTAGTAATTAAATCAAGCGAATCAAGTAGAAAGTACAAACTTCTTGAGGGTTAAAATCGGAGTCATCGCTGGAGACAAAGTCGTCACCGAGGATCATTTTTTTAGCGCAAAAGTTGGAAGCCGATTTTCTAATCGGGCGGCCGAGGGAGTTAAGCTTCTTAGGTTTCTCCTCAACAGGAACCTTTTCTGTAGTCTCTTCAGGCTTAGCATCTTCTTCGGGAATTGGCGCTGGTCTTCTTATAGCCTTACCAACCACTTTTTTATCTACATCAGAATCGGGAGGAGAGTCAGGCTTTTTGAGATTAGATTTACAATTAAAGTCATAAAACTGAAGTAGGAATTCTTCAGCTGCAGGATCCTATAGTGAATGGAATTAGAATATTATATAAAGGTACTTTTCCATAGAGGAGGATATCTGGGCTTGTTTCAATTTCAGTCATACCATCTTGGAAAGCTTTGGTTGTCCTTTTTCCATATTTTTCCTTGTTCTTGTCGAATGGGAAGATATCCTTCTTAGCCAGAAAGTAACTAGAGGTTGATTATGGTTTTAAAGCTTACACTTCATGTGTTCCGTAAAAGAAAATGGGATATTTCGATTTTGGCACTATGACATCTTCAGGGAGAGGGTTTATCTGGAAAGTAAAGCGAAAGATTTCTTACTCTGCACGGCCAATGTGGATACCCTCTAACCTTGGCGAATATCTTGTCACCTGGATTATAAGTCATGGAAGGATTTATGGGATAAATTGTATTTCTACTTTTTTATCATAAGCACAAAGTTTTTATCGTTTTAAACAATGTTGAGATTGTGAATTAGAATTTCTGAGAAATTTAATAACTTGCGTAAATTTAAAGTCTTGACTTTAATTTATAAGTCAGACTTATAAAGTACTACTTTAAAAGTAGAAAGAGTTTTAGAAATGTGAAAATTTCTTGGAAATGGTATTCCAAGAATAAATTATAGCTATTTATACGGTTTATTCAACCCACGTAATGAGGTAAGCGAAACGCTACTTTTAGCCGAATCTAGATAGAAATTGCTTAATAAGCATAGCTTTAACAGCTTATTATCCACTGGATACTATCCAGTATTAGGGTGCTTTTCTAGAAATATTAAAATATATAAAAACGAATTTTATTCCTTAATTGCCCATGTTATCAACCCTTCTGATAGAATTCATGGATTGTATGGAGAAATTATTGTATTTAAAATGTAATAAGGTTAATATCAAGCAGTAGACATGGAATTTTTCTGCTTGGATATGCTAATCTGAACGTTGGCTTCGATTTGTTCTATTTTCCTTTCGAGGCTAGTAATCTTTGAATCAAGATCAGCTAGTTTCTCTCGACTTGACGAGTCTAATTTATTCAAGAAGGTTACAGCGTTCTTGATACAGAGAAAAATATTCTCCAGATTCTCACGGTTCTGCCAGTCTTCTCTAATTTCTGTGTCCATTGTGTATTCTTTAATCAGAAATTAAAATAATCAAAATTTCGCGACTTTTTAAATGTTTCCCTTCATGAATTTGTTTTGTTATAACGAATTGAATTCTTCTTATTTTTCGAGTTTGAACCGATTTGTTCTTTTTTTTTGTTGTTTTTTGTTGTTGTTGTTGTTCGTAGTTTTTTATTTACACAAGGTAAAATTCATTAAAATTGGTTACATAAGA
>JJOG01000943.1:0-16834 GCA_000715275.1 Gyrodactylus salaris
CGACGATCTTGGGTCTGGTGTCCTTGTTAACAACTCTGAATGGCCAATGCTTCATATCAGATTGAACAGAGGAGTCGTCGAACTTTCTTCCGATCAAACGCTTGGCATCGAAGACGGTGTTGGTTGGGTTCATGGCGACTTGGTTCTTGGCAGAGTCACCGATCAACCTTTCTGTATCGGTGAAACCAACGTACGATGGAGTGGTTCTGTTGCCCTGGTCGTTGGCAATGATTTCTACCTTGCCATGTTGGAAGACACCAACGCATGAGTAGGTTGTACCGAGATCAATTCCGATTGCAGACATTTTCGTAATTACAGGCGTAAATTTACTAGTAAACAGCGTGTTTGAATCTATATTTATACTCCAATTCTTTCTAGAATATTCATTGTAATCATTTCATCCAATCAGAGTAGAGAGTATATTTATCGACCAATGAGATTTGAGTGAAAGAACATTCTAGAATCTAGATAATTTTTCTTAATAGCTCATCTCTCTTTGTACTTGGGGATTTAATACTCATCTAAAGAAATCTATGTGCATCTAATCTTCCCTTATACTTAGTTTCTTCTGCACTTAGATATTTAAAATAACAATAATACTTTTATTTCGATTCCGGTCTCGTCCCTCCTTAAAAAAAATTTACTTTGTAAATAGTTTCAAACCTTCCCACCCCCATTATAACCCCTGATGTGAACCCGAAGAGAGTTAGACTCGGCTATGAAACTAAGTTTAAAAAAATGTAATTCTCAAAGGTTTTTTCGCCTATTCAGTTCGAATCTTTAAAAATTAAAAATTCATGATTCTCCTCTAGTTTAACCTAATCTAATGTTAAAATTAAAGGCGTTTCAAAATGAGATATAAACCATCCTAATAGATGATGGTAAATTTTGATTTTTCTATTTAATTAATAATTTTAGTTATTTCATTATATTTTCAAAAATTTTGACTGATAAAAACTTTGTGATTTTAACAGCAAGATCTTTTAAAGGGTAAAATTTTTAAAATTTGTGCAGTTAAGTGATTTTATGTTTTAAGTAATTAAACTCTCTTGTCTTCTCACTACTGTTATCCTTTAAATGTCCCTTAATGGAATTATTGCTATTGGCCTCTTTTTCAGACTCTTTTTGTTGATCATCTCATACCTTATTGACAATTACAACATATTCAATGGACTGAAATTTACAGACATTGACTACTATGTATTTCGCAATGCCGCTAAACAAATGATCTCTTCAAGTAACGCATCCGACGTCTACTTACAAGTTCCAACTTATCGATATTCTCCTCTAGTTGCAATCTTTCTCGCACCGGGAGAATATTTCAACAATCATTTTTCTGAATACTATGGTAAATTTCTATTCATCCTTCAAGATATTACATGTGCTTTTCTACAAGGAAAAATTCTAGATTCATTAAAGATGCAAAATTACGTCAAAATTGTAACTTGTTGTTGGATTTTTAACCCTCTGACAGCAATAATTTCCGCAAGAGGTAATGCCGAATCTTTGATATCCACTTTTGTTCTTTTAACTCATTTTTATTTTCTCAAAAGTTCCTTATACATCTCTGGGCTATTATTTGGTCTCTCTATTCATCTCAAAATTTATCCCATTATCTTCATTCCAACCTACTTTTTCAGTCTGAATAGGCGCAGCATTTCCCCAAAAAGTATTCTCACAAATGCTGATAATTACAAATTTTTCCTTACCGCTTTTGCATCATTGATATCATTAACTCTTACTTTTTATTATTATTTCGGCCAAATATTCCTTGATCAGGCCTACCTCTATCATCTGAAGAGGATTGACTTTAAACACAACTTTTCCGTATTCTTTTATCTATTCTACTTGTTAGAGGAAAACGGTAACGATATTATTCAAAGGATTACCAGCCTAACATCCCTAATTATTCCCATTGTAATAATTTTAAAGTTCTCTTACAAGTTCAAAAGTCGACCCACAACTGGTATTTTCCTCTCCTGCTTTTGTTTTGTGACTTTCAACAAGGTCTACACCTCTCAGTACTTCTCTTGGTTCATAACCTTTCTCTCGATCGCATGCAAGGAGAGCGTATCATTCAAGGACCACAAGTGCAAGCTTATCACCAGTTCGATTCTATGGGCATTGGGTCAAGTAGTCTGGTTAGATTGCGCATACAAGCTCGAAATTCTTGGACACAGTGCATTTTCAGGGCTATGGAAAAGATCGATTCTCATGTTGTTTTTCAATGTTATTTCTCTTGCTTTATTTGTCAAGAGCTTCAGGTTTAAATTAAAATATAAATGATTATTCGATTAAATATGCGTATTTTTAAAGATCAATGTCAACAAGATTTGAAGAGACTACAACCTTCTCACCAGGCTTGAAGGGCGGTAACCCACGATATGGACAAGATGAACACCTGAAAGCATCTCCAAGGTAACACTAGAGTAAAAGAAAAAACTCGTTAGTGTGAGAGAAAATAAATACTAAAACATCAGAGTGTGATTCTAGCAACTCACATTTCCACAAGAAGACTTGACGTTGTTTACTGTGTCATTTTCAAGTTTCGACTCCAACTCTGCTAAGCCACATGTGCAATTCTTACAAGCTCTCTTCTTTTTTGGATTGGTTATGGGTTCAGTTAGATCGACTCCGCATTTTTCTTGCTTGTTGTCGTTCAAATCTTCTTCTAAGAGTAAATCTTCAGGATGAATACTTTCCTCAGCGTTTTCGGCCCATGGAAGAAATGATTTAGTCTCAATTTGCCTTGCTGAACAGACACTGATGCTGATATTATCTGATTTTGAGATTTGTTGAGGAGATTTGAATCCCGAGAGGAGAGCGCGCCTGTTAAAGTCCTGACTGTCAAGTTCTTTGACGAAAAGTTTACCATTTGGGTTGATGTAGTTACTCATGGAATTCAATAATTCTATGTCAAGCAGCGAACTCTGAATTGGAATTGGCCAGCCTACGAGAATTGCGTCAAATTTACGCATAATAGGCTTGCTGAGGTTCGATTTGAAAACTTGGAAATTTTCCATTTGCACTGAGGATTTTTTTATAATCTCATTGTACATAGATTCGAGCTGGGCACTAATGTTGTTATCAGAGTTCCATATTATAAGGAGGCTTGAGTTTTCTTCGATTTGATCAATGACCGATCTATCCATGACTAAATTGTGATAATTTTTTATACTGAGAAGTTTAGACTCATAAACTGTTAATAGCCTTTTTATATTGAAAAAATATCGCCATTAAAATACTAGAATTTGACAAAGATTATGTCAACTTGTTTTGTTACTAACAAAATATGAAATTGTCAGATTGAAATGAAGTTATTTAGAAATTTTCTAGTCGTTTCCAAGTCTACAGGTCTAGAGAATCTTAAAATTAAAACAGACAATCTGAAAAATCTGAAAAATTTCAACAAACACTTTGATCGTCTCGTTAACCATCACAACGAACATCATAAATTGGTGGATGATATCGAGAATATCCTATCTTCAATGAATAAAAATGTTCGTGTAATTGGGAAGAAAAATCTTCAAGATTCAGATACATCATGGTCAGACATTGTGATAGCTGCCGGTGGGGACGGCACATTTCTCAACTCTGCCAGTCGAATCTACGACAATAAAACTCCAATTGTCGGTATTAACACTAATCCCAATTCCTCAGAAGGGTTTCTGTGTCTTCCAAAAGTCTTGAACTCAGATCTAAATCAGACTCTTTTGAGAATTGTGAAAGGAGATTTTCAGTGCGTTCCCTTTTTATTTAATTTTCCTCTAAAAAAGTATACGTTATACTAATAAGTAGCAACTTTTAATAATTTTTCCTACTCTTGAATATTAACTTGGCAAATTGATAATTTAGACAACTTAGAGCTTTAATGCAAGTGATTTTTCACCATAAAGATTTAAGATTTGCATTAAAATTCTCATTTTTACTCATATTTCAGGTATTTTTATCGTAATCGGATTCGTACGGTCATCCTAAACCCATCGAATGAGCAAAATTCTGGATCAGTAAAGTCCCTATACGATGGAAATCAAATATCGGCCAACGTTCTCTCCACAGGCCACGAAAGCTCGCATCCAATTCAGTTGAAATTGAAAGCCCTCAACGAGGTTTACGCCGGGGAGACCTCCAGCGCCAAGGTATCCCAATACGAGGTGAAAATAGACCACGACAGGGAATTCGAACGCCAGAAATCCTCCGGAATCATCTTCTACACGGGCACAGGTTCATCTTCATGGTCGTTGCATTCAAATCGGTTATCAGATCACTCATTGGAGAAAATCGTCAATGTTATGAAAGGGAAGCAACTCTTAAAGTCCAGCCCAAAAATATCCCGAGATGTCATACGAGAGATTTCTAGTGAATTCAACTCTCATCATTTGAAACCTTACGATTGGGATAAAATCGGCTTCATTGTTCGAGAAGGTGTCAAGAATAGTGCGTACTCCTTTTTCTGATTTATATTTATTTAATTACTTAAATTTCTTTTAGACAAATTTTCATTTGAACGAACACATGGAATCGGTTCAAAGTGAGTCCTTTTCTTTAATTATTATTTAACATGTTCCTACTTGTAAGTAGTTTATTCGGATTTTTATATTCATTTTATTCTTTATATGCTTGACAAGCATTGCTTGAGCCAATTCAGTTTTTACTACATTTTTCAATGAATTCTTTCCTACATCTCATCTGGGTTCAAAACCTTAAGAAGCCTGATTGAGTCTTGAAAAAATTATTTCGAATGGCCTATTATCTGCTGAGGCCCGCCCTTGTCGCTCTAAATCCTTGAGCTGTTTGCTCGAACCAAGAAGAGAAAATTGCTAAAACTATTCTCTCTTGTAGAATATCTCTGATATCTATGATGAAAGATGGATATCTAGCGATTGATGGCGCTTACGGCATTTCCTTCAATAATGGAATAACCGCCGAATTCTCGATGCATCCTGAAGATTCGCTCAAGTGTCTATCTCTGTAGTTTGATAGACAAAATCACGAGCTTCTTATGATACAATAGCATTCCCTAATTAACAGTGTTTAATTAATATAATTATCCTTATCCCTCAAAAGCATTATGAGCAAATGTTCCTTGAGAGGTCTTTGGACAACACCCAACACTTGTATAGCAACAACTGTGCTTAGGAGACAAGCTTCAATCAATAATATACATTGGAACTTGCAAGTATCCCTCTTGTAACAAGTACAGTGAATGTTTCAATAAAAATCCGAAAAGGAGAAACAACTGTTAATTTGTCTTTACATCTCTTCCAACAAAAAAATTGGTTATTAACCCACAACAGGATTAGGCACAGAAATCATGTTACACACTTTCTAATCTATTTAACACGTTAATGTGAATAGCGCAAGTGTTCACCACCTATCAACTACGAAAAGAAAGATGGAGGAAGGCATAGGAATCTCTTTAATTCATCGAAAAGACACACCAAAACAAGTGTCGTAGGAGACTCCTTACCAACTTGACTGTACGCACACAAACACACACATGTTTTGTTGAACAGTTGTTAATCTCATCATGCTTTTGCAATCTCTACCCTTTTTTATCCATGATTATTATAAAGATGCATCATCTCTCAGATGTCCCTCCACCCCTTCCTTTTGGAAGAATAGATGAGAGGCGCGCAATGCGAAAATGCGTTATGATCAATGTACATTGATACATTGGTAAAGGCTTTTCCTGGGATTATCACAAAAACCCTAATTGGTAATGAAACCCTTGTCGTTTCTCTTGTTGCTAACTTGCTCTGTGTAAATCACAGAATTAGTATACATGTTACGTCGCCTTTTTTAAAGCGTTTAATGACATGTTTTTAGCTGGTACATTAGATAGAAATCTTTGGTTAATTTCTTAGAAATGTATTATCTCCAAATGAAATCAGTATTTCTGTCAACGCCCCATTAGACAAAAGCGATTATGCCACATCTGTTGCAGACACCTTGGTAAACTCGGTCATGTGTGTTAATCCACACAAGCTTGAACTAATTACATTCTTCCGAGCACTCTATTTGCATTCAGTAGGCTCAATGCAGGTCGTAAAACTGTATGATCTGGAAAGACATTTTTTTTCACAAAAAGTGTGCAATTATAACTACCCCCACTTCACACTCCTCTCAAGGTTCATAAAGACAGGTCATGAATACTTTGAGTAATAAATGGACCTTTTCAACTTTCACGGTTGATGCTCATAAAAGTTGAGTAGGTCATAAAAATAACTGAGATTATCTAAAGTATCTCTTCATTTAACGAGCACACTAAAAGGGCATTAGTCAAGTGTACACGCGCTTTTTCCGCGCTGCTCTTCCTCCTTCGTGTGTGCTTCAATTTAAAACCCCTAGAAAAAAATAATTCAAAATCCGAGCCAAATGCATTTCACAGCCTGATTTATGACCCGAATAATGGTGTTGGATTATTTATCTATGATTAAAACTGGATGGGTACAATCACTATAAAAGAAGGATAAAAAGACAACTGTTCCTCCCTTAAGAAGACTGGGAGATATTGGATAAAGTTTTCCAAGAAACAAAAATTAAATGGGATTATCCACATTGCAGTTGGTAATAAAAACCTTTCTTAGAGAGAGATGGAAAATGTTTCACTTCTTTCTGTTGCCATATCTCTTAATTCTCTCATGTAGCAAATATCAACATCAGTATACACAACATTTCACTAAAGAGCATTCACTAAGCGTTTCAGTTAATAAAGCTAGTCTTTTTAATTAAATCAGACGTTGATATCTCAGCATATGTTCCCCGCTAGATAGATACATTTCTAGAAGGGGAATAAAAGTGGTAGAACCTGTTCTTTTATTGTCGTCTCCTAAATAAATTCTCTCAATTAAGACTGACACAGAGACAACTGTTATTGAAACATATATTTTCAGGAAATAATAAATAGAAATCTGATAAAAACAAAACTTTTGGCATTTTTGAGCTTGGGATCGGGTAACAAGTTGGCTCTCTATAATTTTATATCGGTCAGGAAGGCGATCGAGAAGGGCTGCTTCCCGTTCACTTGAACCTCGTCCTGTGAGGACTGCGAGGCTGAGGAGTGATTCACCACAGAGGAAGGGTCGCTGGAGGCCTTGGAGGGATTGCATTTTTGGCAATTCGAGTTCTTGTGCTTAGTTAGGAGACCCATGCGAGAAAAGGTCTTTCCGCATCGATTGCACCGGTACCTCTTAATGTCGGAGTGCGTCTGCATGTGAGCCCTGAGATTGCTACGGTCGGCAAAGGCCCTGCTGCACACATTGCACGAGAAGGGCTTCTCCCCGGTATGAGTCCTAATGTGGCCGTTCAACAGCCACATCCGGCTGAAAGCCTTCCCACAGACGTCACAGCGACAAGGAAGTGTGTGCGTGCGTATGTGCATCTTCAGGGCGGACATGGAGTGGTACTCTTTCGAGCAAATATGACAGGTGTACTTCTTCACGTCCCCAGACACCAAAGAGCTCTTGATGGCCTTCAACTTGGTCTTACTCGCCAAAATCTCATTAGGCGATTCGATAGAGTTTGGGGAATCCGAAGATGGCAACGTAATTCTGTCAAGTGACTCTTCCACTTTCAACCGCGTTCGTTCCTCTTCGGCGTTGAGTAGATTCGGTACTGAGAAGCCCGTGGAACTGACTGTGGACTGAGATAGGTGGCAAGGGGATTCTAGGGAACTGTCTGTTAGCATGTCTGAGGAGGAACCACTTAAATTCTGAGCGCTGACTGTATTCATGTTCTGTAGGGCACTCAATAGCGGAGTTTGGTAATTTGGCATTTTAAAGTTTTCTAAAAATAGAAAATAAAATAATTATTATTATTGAAGTTTAATCCCAATTCTCTCCCACTTACCATGATTGTGGCCGTTTATTGCTTGAAATTCTTGCATAATGTTGGCGAATGTGAACCATAGATTAAGATCAATATTCTCATTTGACTTGGTCAAATTATTCAGAATATTCGTGAACATGTTGTGTTAATAATCCAGAGTGTCTTGTTGAGATACTTTTTCATGAGAGGTTTCTTCTTTTATAATCTAGATTGTACAATCAAGTATATCTAGGTCTCCTCTCATTGGTTGATATGTGCTATGTGGTTTGAAAGTGTTGTGTATACCTGTCTACTCTTTAGCCTGCGCTAAAATATACACTAAACTTTACAGCCAATCAGATCCAACCATCCTTCCCTTTTCAGTGTTGAAATGAAAAATCCTTTATAGAAATTAAAACCTGTTTTTTTTCTTAAAAATTCTTTTGTTTTAATCACAATATATTATTCGATTGAATAGTAACCACAAAGATGGTCATATTCTCTACTCTCTTCTGTATCTCTTTGCTGCATAATTAACAATTATGGTATGGCCAAGAATCTTTTTCTTAAGCTTCCATATGTATTCATCTATATCATTAGAGGTTATTCATCAATCTTCATAAGATGTTCTTGCATGCAAAAATAGCACCAAGAGCATCATATATACCACTTTGTGAGAGACTCTTGGAAAGCCTGTGAAATACGTCGAATCTAGAACAGAATCATTCAACTCTTGGGGTGTTTTCTTGAAACCTTGTCACCTCTCTAGAGCATAATTAATTTACAAATAAGAACCGACCTCATTAATGAATAATTTCAATCTCCTTTTAATCAGATTTAACAGAGGTGTAAAAGAGGTTCAGTTAGCACGAAAAGGATGTGTGAAATCTCTAATTAAATCTTGAACAAGATTCAAAACAATTTCCTCCTCGTCAAGATTACCTCCAAAGTGCCCTTGACGACGGAGATGGAAACATTTAACGGTAATGCACATCGTTGTTCTTTCATATCAACACGCCTTAACACACAGAGTATGTCAGCGAGAGCTTCAATGACATAAGACGATTTATTTTTATTTTCGAGTCAATTTGCACAGTATGTGTGATGATGTCTTTCTGGTTGTGGATGGTTGCTAGGGCTCTTTACACATTAATCCCCACCCAGGGTAATGCTAAAAAGGCGAGGTATCAGTGGGGCAATAAAAAAAATGCACAAATCCCAAATTATGCATTCTCCACAAGTTAATAATTCAGTATAATATACAAGGCATCTCTTGAAAGCTTCAATGCCATTTGACAATCGCTTTACTAATGGAATATTCCTATGAAATGGAACATGAGTAATGTATGAGGTAAACTTGATCTATCCAAAGTGTTTTTTTTATTGTCCAAAACTAGAGAAAAGATTTATTTTCATTCACTCGTTTAGTAGCAAAACTGAAAGCGATCCGTTGTAAGACTGTTATGGAGGACACTTGAAGAAGGGCTAGTGTGATGTTGATACTTGTCAAAGTGATGTAACAGTAGAACACTTAAATGTCCCCCCTTCCTTTGGTTGATGACATGAAAAAGACGAAATGACATTTAAAACAAGTCAAGTGTGACCAAACTTGAGGGTTGAAATTTATGATTCCATAGAATTTCCATTTGGGCTAGGATTCATAGTACAATTTATTCAAATATTTTTTGTGAGGAGCAATAAAACATTAAACTGTTCCGTTGGATAAACATAAAATGTTGTTGCTAATCTATTTGTGTGACTTATTTGAGGGCTTGTCTCTTAAGTGTTGAGTCTCTCTAATAGAGTTACAGACTGATATGAGAAGAATAATTATATCTTTGAACTTTCTTCAAATGAAAGGTTACAAAAATAGAGCTTCTACCATTCTTGTCTTCTTTTCCGAGTAGTGTATGAAAAAGATAAATGTCAATTGTAAAGACCTGAATGAGTATTATAATTCACACACGATTTTATGAGGTTTTTATCTTTCATATTTCTGTACTCAAAGCTCTCTCTCTCGAGGTGTTTTTATTATTATTAGTCGTACACTAGATAAATTAGTCTTTTGAGCATTTTTTTCAATTGGATCAAGAATTTCTTCTATGCGTTCTTTTATTCTATGACGAAAGTAGACTAGAAATCATTTATGAATGAAAGTTGTAAAAATATTTTTTTACTACTATTCATTCAAAAAAACATAGGTCAAGTGAAATCCTTACCTTTATGACTTAATTTTTCTTTTTTAACGACGTTAATTAAATTAAATGGGTGTCAAAAGGTTTTCCTTACGATTTGAGGATTGTCAATCGAAGATGGGTCAACTAGGTAGGATTGCATCAATAAGCGTCACTCACACGACTCAGTGGAGAGATAAATCTGACTTGTGATAATGATCGTTGATGTTCATTGACCTAAATTGGTGGCAAGAGGAAGCCATTGAGAATATCTTTTTAAATGGTTTCACAGAGAGAGAGAGAGAGAGATAACACGATAGAGGGTAGTGATTCAGGGTTTCTCAGTTATAATCGTGTATTACTTTTTCGTAAGGTGTTAATCTTATCTTGATTCCCAACCCATATGTACAACGACTTGAGAGTGGTACAAGTCAATTTAGCAACTTAATAGTTTCTTCTTACTTTTCAAAAGACATTTGTTAATTATCTTTTAAAGCAATCATTCTCCATTTCTCCACCCCTCAACTCCTTCGTGTGTATGATGGATAGGAACAGCCATTTCTTGCTTACACTTTATTAGTCAGCGCGCGCCGTCCTCAAAGGTTTTAACGACCAATTCACTCAATAGTCTTGAGCAGCCTTTTAATGTTCTCTCTTATTGTAGCCAAAATTGAGAGCTAATATGTAGACGAAGCAGGTCTAATGAATCTTCATTGCTTCTAATGCAAAATGTCCGATTTTAAATCAAGATGTGTGAACTTTGAGGATTTTGAATCTCAGAGCCTGTCATGACAATCTGCCAGATGTTTGGAAGGGGATTTTAAGTAAAAATATAAATTTGCTAATTATCTCTGAAAAAAGTCCCGTTAGAGGAAAACATATGGGGTCACTTTTCGAATTTATTCAAAGTCGAACAATCTCAAAAATAGACTTGAACGAAAAATAAAACCAAGAGTTAATTTAGCTAATGTGTTGGCAAGGAGAAATGCAGAGAAAAATCAAAACAACTCAGCCAGATGGATGGATGGATCAATATCCATGCAAGAATTTAATTAGATTTACTGTTTACAAAGAGAGAACAAATCTTTTGTATGAGCCAAAAAAGGGCATGACAATTTGTGTGTGCAGAAAAAAAAGAAAACAGAAAAAGGTCAACCATCAATTTAATCAATTTAGAGCAGTTTACCCCTCTGCTGTATTTACAAAAATAAAAGGCTAATTCGTTCGGCCCTGTTAAATGCAATAAACTGGAGGAAGGAAACTTGTAAAGACTCTTTGCACTAGAGATAAAAGTAGGATTGAATAAATATAATAAATCCTACAGCGAGGAAATAATAATTTTCTCCATGTAATCCTATGCCGATGTAACAACATTTATGGATGGCCATAAAACAACTTTCTTTTTTATTTAGAAGCCAAAAATATCAAGTTGTCTATGAAACATGGGCTAATGTATCTTCTTCTACCAGAGGAAGACTATTATTGGGCACACAGAAGCAAAATACACATTACCCTCTCTGGAAGGAGAGGGTTTGTGGAATATAAAAACAAAAGAACAGTGGTGTAAATGTATTAGCTGTTGTAGTGAGGGTGGCCAACGTGTGGCATTGAGGAAGAGGGGAAGAAAAGCGGAGAGATTTATTTCTATTTCTATCCATACACCACGAGAGAAAAAGAAAATACATTTGTGTAATTATAGAAGAAGAAAGGGATTCAATTGTAAAATCAAGGGAAATTAAGACAATATCCGAGCAACTGTTATCATCTATTTTCGTTACCTTTTCGTTGCTAATAATCTCTCAAAATACCTTTCTCTACTAGCCAAAGTGATAAAAAAACCCTCTCCCACTAGCACGGTAAAGGTTTTCCTGTTGATTTTTTAATTAAAATCTGAACTGTTAAGCCAAAATCTAATCAAGAAGCGTTTCCCTTTCCTTCACTATGAACTATACTTTGAATTACTTATCAACACTATTTTGCATATCAAGTTACAGGGGAAATGTTATTCTTACTAAATTGCATTCTTCTAAACTCTATTGTAAAGTTGGGATTCATCAAGGAATTGATGAAAAAGACATTTCCGAGTTGTATGTCAAGTTAAATTTTTGTAATTAAAGAAATCACATTTATCTGTCATGGAGAAAGTACTGCATGTTAGCGGACTAATGGGTAGGGAGTATCGATGGACACGAAAACCCTATCTGGTTCAGAATTTTGATCAAATCGTTATTATTTGTCAAAGCCACTGCTGCAAGAAAAGTGATTTTTAAATAATTTTCACACAGCCTTAATCATTGATGTTTAAAGTGCCTACTTGTGAGTACTAGTATTTACAACATATTATTCATTGAATATTGTCTTGGGAATAATAACGCTGTTAAATTAACAGTGATAATGTTTCAAAACGCATTAAACGCATTTTGTTACATCCTCAATTACCTTGAAATAGTATTGTTCTTCCCCACTGTTGCAGTTAAAATAAAGAATAAGCTTCTAAATTTTGAATTAAATCATGAACAAAAAGTGTAATTTGTAAACGGGATTAATACACACGATAGGAAAAGCCTCGGAGATTATTCCTATCAGTCAATGATGTATGTCTTGTACGATGGTGAAATCATGAACAAAAAGTGTAATTTGTAAACGAGACAAACACCTGTCAAAGGACGTGTCTAGTTTTGATTGGCCAATAATTATTCAACCAATCAGAGCCGATTAGAAAAAATTAGAATGTTCTTTGTCACAAATCAAATCCCAAGTGTCACTATTTGGTTCCTGTTAGGTTCAATATCCAGTGAGTGCTATTGTATTGCAAAACGATCAGTATTTCATCCAGTTAATTGTGATCAAAAACTCGGGACTGCGAATTTTTAAACCGTTGTTGTTACTACTAATGAGTACTACGTCAATTTTTACATAATCTTACTAGTACTCTTTATAGCCAATGAAATCCACACGTTGAGCATCCGAATTCTTCTTATAATGAAATTCCCACAGTCATTCTACGCTTGATCAATGGGAAATTTTGTGAATTATTTCAAGACAATAATTTTTACTTTGTTAATATTCTTTCAATTATACGCGTTAACCTTTAACGACTGGCTCTATATAAAGCAATATGTCATGCTCAAGAATAGCCTTAATAATCACTTTAGAGGGCCTTATGAAACAGTGAAAATTGGTCCGTGGAAAATTTGTCAAAATCTCAAAGCTAATTACGAAGTTTGGCATCTCATGTCATGTGGGTTTTAATTGATTTTACTTTAGACTTTAACTCATCTTGGAATTGCAAATATCTCCTCACTGATGCTGGACAATTGATGACCGAAGCGAGGAATCTCAACTTTAAAATGATTTGTGAGTTATATTCTATGAGTATTTTATGTTTTTTAAAATTTATTTTGAATCCTGATTGTTTAAAAACGTAGCTTATAATAATTTCCAAATGCATTTTTTAAACTTGTAAAAACATTTTTTCAATTTCTAATTCCTGGAAATTAACGTATCTTCTATCCCTGCGCAGTTTTTCAAAGTATCAATTTTAATTAGCCATTCTTTAGTCGTTTACCCTTAAAGACGGTAATTTGTATAGAGATTATAATTTTTTGAGAAATGAGCTGATTTTAACGGAATTTATGCTTCTCATCCAAATTTATTCTCCATAATTTGATACAAATAAAAAAAATCATATTTCTAAAATATAACCTGAATTTTTGCAACTTTTCAATCTTATTTTGGTTTTGTCCCGTTCGAGTTCTTCTGAGAACGAGTTATCGTTATTGAGATTAGGATAATTCGTCAGTTAGAGTGAAAAGAAGAGCAGCCCTTCAACAACAATAAGTGCAATATATAAAAAGCATGTAAAAACTCGTCAATTATGTCCGAAAAAAAGTACTTATTCTTGTTGAAGGGCTGCAATTCCTTTCACTCTAAAATTTTCTGTTGCTCTTTTTCTAGGGTAGACCATAAACATTTATTCACCTTTCTTTTCACTTAAAACTATTGTACGAATTTAAATATGAAAATATCGTTTTCGAGTCCACCCTACTTTATTACTAATGATCCTATTAAATTGACTTCTAGGCGAGCTGAGGGCTGTCTTGAGTGAGGATAGGGTCACAGTTTTTGATAGCAAAGAAAATATTGAAATAAGATGCATGTAAGCAAAGTTGCTAGGCCATAGACAAACCATTTAAAGACTAAAAGCCGTACGATGGAATGATATGTGCTTGGTCACTATGCTAAGGACTGAATGAAACTTTCTCCCAGAAAAGTAGGTTTCAGAAATTAAAATTCTACTCATGAGTAGCAACTTTTCATAACCTTCTTCAACCCCTAATAGGGGTCCCCTACGTACCAAGTCCTTCACGAGTCATGTAAGGAATATTTCATTGGAATTAGTCATGCAGAGAAGTGGGAATATTTCAGGAAATTATCTCTGCCTATATTTCTTACTCAGAAGAAAAAAAAAAGAGAATCTTTTGAGAATTGTGCAGAGAGAGGGAAAAAGTCACGAAATTATTTAATCATACGATAACCCAATTCTTGCTCTGAAATTAATTTAATTTTTACAGAGATAATGCAATAATATTCTCCATTGCCATAATAAGCATATCTGTAGTGAAGAAGGACGGAAGCTATTTATCACTACTGTGGAGCCGAAAATGACTTGCTTTTCATCTTGGGAAAGATTTATTATCAGTCAATTTCTCAATCTATGTGTGTTAACATTAGGGCACCGCAAATTACAACGTTTTCTCATAACAAAATCATTATCGTCATCATTAGGGCACCAATAGACTTTACTTGCATTTCCCCCAAGAAATATGCTTCCCTTCAAAGATGCCCTTTCTATAAAACTAATTTACTCATAGTATAAGCAGAATATGAATATTTTATGAACATGATAAATAGGAAATGTATTTGTCCAGTGTAGAGTATTTTGGTTAGTTTTGAATCTACCCCAGTAGCGACCCAGTTTCGGCTTCAACATTTACTTTCGAGAGCTCAACTTGTAAATTCTCAAATTCACTTGACAAAGATATCAAACCTTGCTTCTAACGGCCCTCTTTCTCCTTTGCAAATGACCTTGACCTTATGGTGAATAAGATTGAGATGAATATCTAGATTCATTCTCCCTTGTTTAAGGTAACGACATCTCACTATTCTCATTTGATTATATCACACTTTTTGCGTAGCTGGATTTTTGTGGATGAAAATCCTGTTTCCATCTCTCTCTCTCTCTCTGTGTATTACGTTCACATTTCTCTATATCATATAAAAGCATCTCTAGTCCATAATCCCCCGTGTTATTCATGCCTCTATATTTATAATCGAATTTCTAGCATTATTACACTGACTTCTCATGGCTTAAAATATGCAAAATTATGAGACAAAAATGCACTTGTGACTTTTAATTTTTAGTTTGCAAAACTAACTTCGGATCAGAAAGATCGCATCTTTTATTTTATTACAGGCTACTTTTCAGATAACACATCATTTCTTGCGTCAAATATTATACGAAGCTTTAAGAATGTCCTACTTTCAAATTAATTAGTTGAAAATTACGCTTTCTACCACCTGTTGAATAATACCAAAGATTACAGTGATTTTATTCCAAAACTTGATTTGACACTTGTAGAGAGGGCAGAGAACCGGGCAATCTTGTTTCTTGAACTCTCATTTGTAACACAGAAACAAGCCTTTGATAAAGTAGGCATGAAGAGAAGTAGACCCTGAACTTGAAGCAAAGTTGACCAACAAATCAAGATGTTTCATTTTAGTCGATAATATTTTGGATCTCATTCCTGCACACTTACTAATAATGGTCGGGACACACACTATGGAATCATAGTTTTAGCCCGGGTGTAAGGTGCAAAGTACTTGTGAGTAGTATGGCAAATCACCATACACTCTTAATACAAGTGTCCACTTTTTTAATGTTACTATTTTTATATGAATGTATTTATAAAGAGAAAGAACCAATTGTATGTTTCAAAGAGGAATCTGCAAATATCGGTATTTCTGCCTATCAGGCGTCATCAGTACAGCTATCCCCATCTCCCAACAACTTGGGAGACGTTTGGGTACAGTAGATTAACCACTAAAATTCTATTCATTAGAATTAGGAAGTTAGAGAGAAGGGTTTTACGAAAAACATATATCCAGATTATTTAGTTTAAGGAAGTCACGCTCTTTGGTTCATTTTGTTCAATCTGTGAACTAATCTTACTCGGCATTTCACGATTAGTTTCAACCTTATTATTAATAAGAACCTTCTCTGCTCGGATAAAAATCTCTCAAGTACCAGAATAAAATGTATATGTTACTGTGTATTTGATGAATTAGGAATTTAATAAATCAGTAGGTTTGCAGTGTGTTCTATGAATCTTAATAGTTTATACTGCAAACTTTCTTCTTCATAGAATTATTCTATGGAAATTTTATCATAGTTTTCTCAAGAGAAATCTTCAGATAATGTTTGGAATGGAAATTTTCAAATCAGCGGATTGACTGTTTCTCTTTTCATTCAATGATTTCTTTAAGTGAATACTATTAATCTAGTATATAATTGTGAATCTTGATCATAATAGGATTCTTGGATTTTACTGTAACTTCATTTTGAGAAAGATGCGACGGGGAAGAAGATTAATGATTTTTAACGTGTCACAAAACTAATGTCACTACTTATAAGCAACTGTATCCGTGATGTATTTTAAAACAGTTACTAACTGTCAGTTAGGTTCGTTGATACAAAGGAATGTTTTCTTTTTACACAATCGACAAACAATCCTATCTTTCGTCTGTTCAACTCTCATTGGCATATGACGGTCTTCAACATAAGATCTTGC
>JJOG01000947.1:0-10035 GCA_000715275.1 Gyrodactylus salaris
AAATCGCTTTCGCGTAGGGCAAACCATTTTCCGATGTTGGGCACCAAAAGATATACACTAGATGGGACTCGAACCCACAACCTCCGGATTAGAAGTCCGACGCGCTAGCCATTGCGCCACTAGTGCTGCTCGAAGCAGCCTTTTGTGCCCACAAATTTGCAGCTGATAATCTCGAGCGAGAGAAAAAGCTAGCGGAGAAAAGAGGCTTGAAGTAAATCGCTTTCGCGTAGGGCAAACCATTTTCCGATGTTGGGCAACATATGTAACGAACATATCATTTTAAATTCTATATTGCATTTTCATTTCTGGTATACACAAACATAGTTTATATCTTTCCAATCACTCCACGTCATCGTCAGTTTGAAAATCTATTCATTTTTTTAAATTCCTCACCAAAAGTATATCGCTTTCTCTCTGATAATACGGCTTCCCTTTTTCAGATATTCCTCTCTGTAAACAGCATTGTCTTTAATGACCTGATCTAATCCCGCCACTATTCTGGCACCATAAACTTCCAGATCATTCGTATTATTCTTTGGTGTCCTGATGGTCAACGTGTCGGGAGCTGAGGTTATCCATTTTCTTGTTGAGTTTTCCAGCAACTTGGCTAGATTAAGCGACAAGTTTGAACGAAGGATATTCTTGAATCCTTTCGATAGACTCGAACCGGTTACATAAATCGAGCCCAATAATATTTTGGTCATCTCTTCATGAGTTGTAATGGCGAATATGTTTGTATCATTTGTCTTTAAGGGTTTACTCTCATCCTTCATTTGTAGATTCACTTCGTCCATGTGCTTGAAAATCGATAGGTACATGGCGTCTGCTAGATTGCCGAAATGTATTTCTTGGTGGATCTCTTCTTTGGGATTTTCATCCTTTTTCTAAAAAGAAATAAACAATGAGCTCAAATCAGAGTTGTCCAATCAGATTAGCAAATAAAAAGAGAAAATGATGTTGATGGTATATGACTATTTAGAATCTCTTTTAGATTTAAGATGTGTTTATTTTAAAAACCTCATAGCTTTGCATCCCACAGGCTAGATGAAAATTAATTATACGGTTAGATAGATAGAATCAAAACTATAAATATCCTATTGAGAGAGAAAATTTAAAGTTGGAGAAGCTGGCTATTTTACAACAAGAGAATAATCACACTTTTTGTTGATTGTTACGACAATTCACTAGCTGTTTTTTAAATATCATTTTCCAGTCTTTTAAAACTTTAACTAATCAAATTAGGGATTTGATCTTGCTGAAAAGATAATTAATTTTTTTCTCGCTCATGTATTTGCAAAGTTATGAAGCGTCAAGGTTTATACATCCGTACATTTAATAAAGATTTATTTGATAAAAGTATCCAACTTACTAACGATTTGATCTCATTAAACTCTTCATTATTACTTGGGTTATTGATGTCAGATTGAGTTTGGGGATTTTTCTTGTTCCTCTTATCCTTAATAAAGGTCTGCACAAAGCTCTCGTCTCCGATATCATCACAAAGATAGAATTCTGAAGGATTATGAGAAATGATCTCCTTTTGCAAGGAAAAAGCATGCTCGATAATCTTTATAACCGTGGTAACTGAGAGGTTTATATTATTCATTTGAAAGTCATCAAAGGCAAGTGGAATTTTTGATAAATTCAGCTGAGCTTTTGTCTCAGACTCAAACGACTCTTGAAGGGATTCATTTAAACACAAGAGAAGTGTATTTTTTGTCTGAAAATTCAACTTTTTGGCCTTTTGTTCAAGCTCCGGTGATATTGAGCAGAGGTAATTGAATAGAATCGATGCTACATTAAGGACTCCAGTCTTTAGAGTTACATGTGTCTTGTGTAGGGAATATCCATCAGAAAGGCAGGAAATTGATATCCTCGTTAGTCCGACATCAACAATACAACATGTCTGTTGTCCCAATGAATAGGAGATGGAAAGGCTTTGGGGAATAGTAAAGATGCAATTAAATCCTAGGGAGAATAGAACTGCATGCATAAAGTTTATATCGAATCTTTTGGCGTTTGTGTCGAATAGATAAACTACGTTAACTTTCGATAGATGAACAGCTTCTAGTCCATAATGAATTTTCAAAGAATTGAGGAGAATATCTTGGATTATCTTTGTCAACAGGGTTGGAGAGATTTTTTCATTTAACCTCCCACCGAACTTGAAAGGATGAACAGTCTGATAGGATTGCAAAAGAGAGCTGTCAAAGGTATAATTTTTCGGATAATGAATATTCTCATTCAATGTGGAGTCTTTAAATAATGAATCATTAGAGAGGTAGTCAATTCTGATGCGATCAGAATCATTTTTGTAGTTTATAAGAGAATCAGAATGACAAAAATTGACCAACTTTTGTTCTTCGACATTTAAATTTTTTATAAATGCAACATTCGGTACGTAGTGGACATCTTTTTGTGTATCGCTTGATATCTTTACAAAGTAAGTCCCAAATGAAAGAATTAAGTAATTCATTTTAGAATTAATTAGCCATTAAAACAACTAATGTTAAAACGTGACATTTTGTTTAACTCCACAGAAAAATGGCCATACTCCAAATAATAAAATAAATTATGCTTCTATAACTTAATTGAAAGATACATGTTTTCCCGATTAAAATATAGTACAATAAACTCATCAAATTCAATTCCCTTCATATCAAAGTGTGAATGCTCAGAAGACTATCAAAACTTTCGCTGTCTACACATTTATCAAGCTCTCAAAAAGGTTTTCTTCTCTTGCAGTATTCCTTTACCTTTAAGGGTAATTATTTGTTTATTTTAATTCCTTCAAGATTGCTAAGCTCTTTTCAAGTCACATTACCTTTAATAATCTTCTCTGTAGTGAAGAAGACTCAATTATTCAGATGTAAGTGTTAGGTTTTATGATAAAACTTTTATTTAATTCATCGATTCTTTCATTTCTCCTCAGATTAACTAGTTATCAATCAAATACTAAGAAAATGGAATATCGTAAGTTGTAAAATATTCTTTAAGTGAATTAATCCTAATTTCTATATTTTCAGCTTTTAATAGGCCCGACAAGAAAGCCATGAATGTATCAAAAACTAAAAATTGTGATGACAATGAAAATTCCCAGTTTATTGCAAATTTATTGGCTGAAGAACAGAAATACTGCACAGTTTTCTCCCATGGGGTTAGTGAAAACATCTTTTATGAAATATCGAAAGATATTTCGGCCTTGTCACAAATTTGATCATAGCTGCCTTATTAATTGATGTTTCTATGAATTTATTCTAGTTGGTGGAGAGTCTACTCTGCTTAGATCCAGCTGAGAGAGATAACGGAATAGTCAGAATCACAGACTATGCAATTAAACTGCTTGAAGAAAAGTATTCGCCCAACCCCGAAGGTACAGACTGCGAGGATAAGGTGATCCTGATGATATTTCGCATATTCCACAAATTCCTTGAAGATCCATGTGACAAGGTTTTTCAGAGGATATTTGTGAGTTTTGAAATCTGTCTAAAATGTTATTAAATTTCAACTTGTAATTATTTCATAATTAGGAAAGTCTAACGAGACTGCTTTCCTGCATAGTAATATGTAGTCAGGAGAATCTGAAAATCATTCAAACTGGATTTTATTCATTCTTGAAGAGGCTAGTACGCTTTGCTGGCGGTAATTTGCTTTCTACAACTTCGAGCATCTGGAAAATGGACGGTGTCATGTCTAACAAGATGGATCAATTCAATCTCTTGAAGATATTAGATACCGACTTTCGAGCAAACCTATCCCATAAGATGATTTGTGAATTGGCTTTGGGCCAATTGGGATCCTTTAAAATCAGCAAAAAATCTATTTGTAAGTCTTTGCAGTCCCAATTTATTTTTATAAAATCTTTTGAATATTTTCAATAATTTCTTAGGCCTGGATCAGCAGCTTAACTTTGGTAGCATACCATACCTCGTGAGGTTCATTCTCACATCAAGTCACTTTCATCAAACCCACTTGATCGGAAGAATCACAATACTTATATCCCTCCTAAAGATTGAATCAAACTGTCAAGACTTTTTCAGTGACAAGCAGCTCATTTCATCACTCATCTTTGCCAGACATAATATTTATAAGAAATTCGAATTTGATGAAAAGAACATGCTAAAAAACTTCCCCGGAAATGTTGACTGGCACTTTATGAAGGAAGTCTACCTCAAGGTTAACACTCATGTCCAAAAGCTGTCACAAGAACTCTTCCTGAGAGCCTCTCGACGATTGCTCATCTACTCCCAATGTACACCGAATAGGCAATATTCCCTGACCAATATCATAACCATTGTTGAGTCGGAAATAAATCAATTGGATCCCGATCTACGAAGTCGCTATGAGAGAGAACTATCAGCATATCTTGATCTCAAGTACTCTTCAATTCCAGAACCACCACCGAGGAATAATAAAGAGAACCTAGCTGAACGTGATAGTGAGATACCATATCACCTACTGCCGGACAATGAACCGGCATATGATCAGGTCGCTTTAACTGCCATGCTAGAGTCTTCTGAGAACCAGATCAAAGAGAAACTCGAAGGGATCACTCTTTCCTGCAATGAGCATTCATACGCCCAAGTGCTAAACCTAGAGTCTCGCGAAGACTTTCAAGAAGCGGAAATAACATATCTCAAGAATTCTCTCCTTTCTAGTGGTAAAGACAAACAAAGTCGAATCCTATCCAACATTCCGTGGATAAGCAAGGGCCTCTCAGAGAAATTCAACGGCTACAAGGAGAAGCAAGACTGGTGCAGAGGTTCCGTCCTTGGTAATGGAGCATACGGGGTCTGCTACAAGGCCAGAGATGTGCGAACTGGCGTTTTTATGGCTGTTAAGAGAATCAACATTAAGAATATGGCTTTCAAAATAAACTCAAAACCGAAAGGGCCCATTGAAACGGACGAGACAAAGATGTTGATCGAGGCAGAAATTGAGATTATGCGAAAATTGGATCACAAGAATATTCTGCCCCTCTTTGGGGCCTGCTACAACGATGAGGAGTGTTGTGTTGACATCTTTATGGAATGGATGGCGGGAGGGTCGGTAAGCTCGATGCTTCAGCAATTCGGTTCTTGCAATGAAGTGCAGACCGTAATGTACACAATGCAGGTGATTAGCGGAATTAAGTGTCTTCATGAGAACGGAATCATTCATCGTGACCTCAAAGGTAGATTTCGTTTTGTTTTGAACTTATTTCATTGTGGTAATCAATTTCCTTCTAGGCGCTAACCTCTTGATCGATGAGACTGGGCATTTGTTGAGAATTTCAGACTTTGGAACGCACGCTATTCTCCCGAATATGGAGAGTGTAGAGGGCCAATTGAAAGGTCAGATGTTTGGAACAATCCCCTTCATGGCCCCTGAGGTAAAATTAATTAGAAAAAACTCACTTTGAAGCACGTTTATTACAAAATATTTTCTCTAGGTCCTCAAATCCAAGCCCTATGGTAGAGCTTGCGACATCTGGTCGATTGGGTGTTGCATCATTGAAATGCTTTCCAGTAAGCCGCCGTGGACATCTAAGAATATCACAAACAACATGGCGCTTGCATTTCATGTGAGTTTTATGTTCAAATATATGGCTTTAACGTCTAATGATTTATCATTGACACACTGAACTTGTCAAACCGTTGGCTGAACCCGATTAGGTACAATTGAGAAATCCCATATCGTAATGCTTGGAGTCTTCGGTGTCGATAGACTGTCATTGTAAATTGTCTGAAATCAGTATACACTTGAATATTTGTTGAACGATTCTCATTGGTTTTTTTAAAATTATGAAATAAGATAAAAGGACTTCTAAAATTAAACCCCCCCCCTTATGAGAAACAACTACAATTACAAAATCGAGCTTTAACTGAATGATGTTACTTTACCTGAATTATCGAAAGTAAATTGAAAATTTCCTACACAATGCTGGTAAATTATCAAGAACTCACAGCATGACTCTTAATTGTCAATATAATTTTTCTTCATAATAATTACTCTTCAAGTAAATGGGTTCTAAATATCTGGCAAAATTTTATATTGAGTACGTCGCCTCCCGACAAGTAGAATCCTTAACACATTTATTTACTCAAATATATGTAAAATTTCATTCTGAAAACGACTCACTTCTCCGTTATTTAGATATCAATACTATTTTTCTGAAATCTTGAACTCTTTTAAAGTTGTCATTCATTTAAATATGATTAGAAATTCAAGATTTATATCCAGGACTCGAGATGCTGTACTTGTTAGATATATCTTCTCATACTTTGTGTTCCTATAGATTCAAAAGAACAATTATATGCCTCCAAAGCCAGAGAATATTTCGGAGAAGCTTGGAATTCT
This sequence comes from Gyrodactylus salaris, assembly GCA_000715275.1. Lineage (NCBI taxonomy): Eukaryota > Metazoa > Platyhelminthes > Monogenea > Gyrodactylidea > Gyrodactylidae > Gyrodactylus > Gyrodactylus salaris. The sequence goes on from JJOG01000947.1 coordinate 6,340, forward strand.
TCTCAATTGTTGTCTCAAGGTTAATCCAACCCAGCGTCCATTAGCAAAGGAACTTCTTGAATTTCAGGTTTTTGAAAAGTTTCAAAATCCTTGACCTGTTTATTTTCATTATTTCTATTTTAAACCCTTTTTTAATACATTTTTGATATTCTAAATCATTCCTCTAGACTGATGGGTAGGAGATCACCTTCCATTTTCCAACATAGAATGCCTCTATTCAAGTATCAAATTAAAGATTAAAAATTTGTCCCAAGTGTTCATGACGCTAATCGATAATCAACTCTCTCCTAAATCTTTCCACAACTATGTCACCCTCTTTTAACCCTCCTAGGCCCAAGCATAGAAAAGAGAATTTTGTTGCAGATTAATTAGTGAGGCAAATTTAGAAGACATTTCTGCTTTAAAAGTTACGAAAAAATCTTAAACCTCAAATATTTTCAAAATCTGAGTTATCAGATGAAATATTTTGGCATTCTCGTTGGGCAATTTACAAAAGGAAAAAAAATTCGAATGTGAAATAGAAAAGTTATGGCAGTTTCTAGATTTAATAAAATTTAGAAAACAGATTTAATATTTTCGCGCGCAAATTTCAATCAGCTATAACTTCGAAAACTAATATAATTGAGGTGCGAAAGTGATATGATTCGAAAGCTTAAAAATTCCTTAATTAGTGACTGGTAGTTCGAATATTCATATCACTCCTCTTGTTGGAGTTATGAGCCTTCTAGTGAGATGTAACAATAATGTTACTGTGAGTCTAGCAGGGTTAATCAACACCCTTTTTCCCCTCTTTAGTTAAGTAGAGGAGTCTTAATGATCTTTTATATGCACTTGTATTGCTTTCCAATGACTAATAGTGATTTAATATCAAAAACAAAAAAGTTAAAATCTAAGTCTCTAGCTCGATTAATATGATTTTGATCTGGGAAATTTGTTAAGTATTATCAGAAAAGAGGTCTTAAAAGTAAAGTATGATTATAAATATTTAACCGTGAATAAACAATTTTTTAGAGAGTCTCTCAAGTAAATTCTTAAATTAATCAAAAAGACTTGCATGATAATATTAACTATTTTCTAAAGTTTCTACTCACAAGTAATAATAAATAATTAAAAATCATCTAGCCAAATAAATTATTTTTTCTTCTTAAAACCAAGGTTGCTGTTCAAGATACACTATTACTATTTTAGAGACGATTGGCTAACGGGATTGAAAAGCCAATTATATTCGAATGTGAATAATTTCTTAGAAAGAGTCTTCGTCTCTTATTACAGGACCCTGAGTCAATTTCCTTCGTCAATATTTTTTTCTCATTCTGCTGCTCCTCATGATATGTCCAAAGTCTCCTTTAGCCCACTAACATTTCCTCTTTCTTTATCCAGATTTCTCAAGCTTCTCCTTACAATCAATTAGCCGTTCTGATTGGAAGTCTCTTCCTAATTATTAATAGAAAAAATCTCTCATATATGAAACTATTCTTCTTTTCTCCTCACAATTCTTTCATAATCATTCTTTTGGCTAAAAATGCATTTTCTTATATATCACTCAATAGTAATACGCCTTTCCCTCTACTGTATCTATTGTCATATATTATCTATTGCTTGACCTTTCATACCTAGCAGGACTGTTCTCTATTCAAGCCCAATTTTTTTTTTTCATTATCATTGCATGACTTGTATTTCATGCATTCAACAAAGTTCTACTCCTCTTTATAATTCACTTGTCTTATTTCTAATTTATAGAAAAATACAAGCTTAAGATGAAATAGATAAAATCTCCTATAAATGCAGATAAATTGATGAATCAATGTGCGACACTCATTGTGGTGCAGTCTTTGAAAAGCGAGCTTTTCCGATGATCGATTCACGATAAGAATTTGCATTAATCCGCTCTTCTTTCACGTACAAACATCTTTTGCGTATCTTCATTCATAATTGATTGACAACATAAAAATTTGAGAATATTCTATCTACGCCACTGAATGCGTGATTCGAATCGAAAAAGTGATTAAAAAAGAAGATTCTTTATCATACACCATCAAATCCTCTCGAATCGTGTTTAGTTTTTTTGAATCAATCTTAATACACAATATGCAAACTTTGACCTTTAACAACACAAACTACAATTTTCCATTATTAAAGCTCATACCTGTTTTTTTTTTCCAGAGGAAATTTTAAATTCAACGTACTCTCAGCTTCATAAAGGTTAATTGTTTTCAATAGCAACTTTTTAAATTTGCAGTTACTCAAAGATTAAATCTTAAGAATTAATAAATGAAAACTTAAAGGCAGCTCTCGAATTTCTTAACGGGAATCTGAGAGGATTGAAGAAGAAAGATCCACTATTCGATAAGTAAAATCAATAAAAAAAAAATTTTCTTTGCATTAGTTCACCGGCTCGTGACAAAAATATACATTAGTGTAGCTAATAAATTTGAGGTTAAGATTGAAAACTCTTTACACGATCGAGGTTGAGTATAACTATAAAATTTCATTAATAATTTCTGAGTTTGATATGTTTTAATAAAAAGCATATTTAGCATTTTTTCTGCTATCAAGCTGATTATTAAAAGCTAAATATATTTGCTCAATCTACCCTGATTTAGGAAATAGTATATCAGTGAGAATAAAGCAGTTTCAAAGGTCTTCATTACAAGTGAAATTGAGTCATAAGTAAAAATTTAACTTTATCGAAATTTTTAATGGTAATTGATGAGATGAAACGAATCCTTGTAAGATTGTATGTAGATTTACCACAAAGGATGGGTCTGAAAATCTACCTTTTAACTTGAGGTTGAATCTTTCATGATTCAGATCGATCCATTCTAATGTCATAACGCTCTACGCCATTGAGCTGATTTCCGCCAATCCATTTCCTCTTCTTATTGAATCAATTATGCAACCTTCTTTTCTGTGACAGACTACAAAAACGTAAAAATACCTTTGGGTCTGCTGTGATCAATTCTAAACTTGGTTCAATTGCATGGTGCAATTTGCACCACGTAATCATAGTGAGAGATGGAATATATTTAATTGAAGAAGAATTTCTTAAATGCTATACTGCTCAAGAGATATCGATTGTTAAACATAAAACATCATAATGATAGAATATAAGCTCTTAAGAGTAAAAGTGAAAAGATTCTTCTAAAGTGCTAATAACTCTTATAGGGAGATGAAAATGAAATTTTAAAAATATTAATCTTTTACTATCAAAAGAATACATTGCTATATTCAACCTCGGGAAAAATAGGTTGTACAATGTACATCAACTTTGAAGATGGAAATGAGGGACTCCCAATCGACGGGATAATAATTGTAACAATGGGGTTTTTTGACAAGACGTTTCGGGACTAGTTGGATCATTCCCTTCTACAGTTGTCTTTGAAGAGTTGAAAAGTCAAAAGAGCAGCATTCACACCCCAAGGTTCCGTCGATAAATCACCCTCGTTCTCGCACTAAATATATATCGTCTACCCCATTCTCTCATTGGTCAATCTCTCTCAAGTTCATCCAGCATACACCATCTACTTTACAGGATTCAAAAACAATATACTCTTTTAATTTTTCCTAAGAATTAAAAAGTTTTCCTAAGCCGTTAAGTATTATTAAGAGATCATTATTACAGATCACCTAAAAAAATAAGCAGACCATTATAAAATTAAACAAATTTATTATAAATAGTGGGTGTTTTTGCCGTTT
>JJOG01000949.1:0-11528 GCA_000715275.1 Gyrodactylus salaris
CAATTGATAATAATGCCGAAAAAAATAATTTTTAAATCTCTTACGGATCTCAAATGGCGTTGAAAGGGTTAAAAAAAGATTGGATATTATTAACCAATGGTCATTGACCATACATCAAATTCGTCAAACATGATAGGAATAAAATAAAATGTTTATAAATACAAATAATTTCCACCTTCACATCACATAATCGTCAAACTGGGCAGGTCTTCGGGCTTCTCTTGTCAATCGTGGAGAGAGTTTTCTCTTTCAATCACTTCGGTAGGTTCAGTCAGATCATCGGAAGTCTCGTCATGGTCTGGATAAACATCTGAGGAATGGGTTAGGGTTAGAGCCATCAATCTTTTATGTTCTCTTTTGACCAGAACATGGGTCATCCGTTAAAGAAGAACCTTTTAAGTCCATGACTGCAAACTGTAAGACATTTGATAGCTATTGTTCAGGCTAGACAGGCTACCAATGGCCAACATCAACGGCAAAGGTAGGAAGATAGCTTCTCGTAGAATCGAATCGTTGCCAGCATGCTGATTAACTCTTTAGCACTCGTCGACAGTCTTATCATTAGAAGTTCTTGGATTCTCTCTGGATCTGGAAATATTTTACTATATCTCATATTTTTCAAGTCTGTACTGTAGCTTAGACTCGTTAATTGTAAAACTGAATCGCTTCAGTTTAGCCATGACCTCTTTGTATCTCTTATCATTTTCTTCAAAGGTAGAACCACCCACTATGGTCTTGGTAGATGTGGTATCTCATATATTCTATGGAGTTAACCACCTCCAGAACATTCCGGCTCTTCACTGCGAAGAGAAAGCAAAGCTCAGTTTGTTCAGAGCATTCAAACCTAACCCAGGATTGAACGATCGTCATGTTCGCAGACTAGTGGTCTGCACCTTCTGTTGTGTGTTGGAGCCATAGGTCTTGATGAAGGTTTCAAACTCGGATAGAGGAATATTCAACAACTTGATAAACTTAATTATTTATTTAAATACACAATATTTCTTCTTTGGTTCTTTCGCTAACCTCTTCTGACAGGCGATAATTCAAACTTAAAAATATTTGCTTGCCTTATTAAAACAAACTCCTCAAAGGTGTTAATGGTTGTTTTTATATGTAATTAAATTGAATATAAAAGTTTTCACATGAATGAAGACGATTTTATAAAAGCTCCAGTTAGAGTTAGTAAGATAAATGTAACTGGACTTTCACTAACAAATGAGGATTTTGTCCGTAATCAAGTATGATGTAGTTTGTCTAATCTTCTATAGCTGAAACTCATAAAAGATTCTCGCAACTTCCATCAACTGTTGAAAAATACATCAGCGGCTAAGGACAATCTTCTCTCTTTCGGTGTTTTCACCGATATACTCTCTACAATCGATGCGCCTGATAACTCTTCTGATAAGGGCGAATATATTGTGAACTTTCAATTCAAGGAATCCAAACAGATAACAGGATCCTGTAGCTTCACAACCAATTCCGAATTAAGGGCAAATTGTGGAACTAACTTTACCTTCAAAAATGCCTTTGGTAAAGCAGAGAATCTTTCAATTTATCAACACTTTAATACCGACAAAGCGCTTCAAAAGTTAGTTACTTAATTTTACATTTTTTGTGCAATTTTATTCTCTTCATTTTATACACGTGATTCCATTAAAGATTTATATTTACCAAATGAATATAAATCCTATTTTGACCTTAGAAATCATATAAAATTTTGTTTTTATTATGAAAAAATATTTAGGGGAGCATTTTCTAATTTCTATTTCCTCTAGCAAATTGGTATTTTCCAAACCGTCTGAAGAGACGCCCAACCTCAAATATCTCTTGTCGTTATCGAAATCCAGACTAGATGCTTATTGGTCCCATTATAAAGTCGACAGTTCAATTTTTAGTCCAGAGATACAGCTCAAATCATCTTCTGCATTACACCAGTTTATGTACGAGTATAACTGGCGTCAAGTGAACGCTAGTGACCATACCGTTCCTATGGTAATTAGAGAGGAATGTGGAAATCAGTTGAAATCATCTCTCAGATACATTCTAACTCTTGACAGAAAGGCACCAATGCTATATCCAGATGGGGGATATTCTCTAAATCTAAAGACAGACTTTTCCTTCCTTACTCCAGGTGATGTCACCTCATTGTCTGGCGATCATTCCTCTCATCCTGCTGACGATAAAGGGGTCATGGCACGGATTAAGGGCAAATTCTCGCAGTCATTTCGTTTAACCGACAACTTCACCGGGGAGTTGAACACCTTCTTCGGTCTTGTACATTCTCTATTCGGTCATCGAGTCCCGTTGGCCGATAGGTTCTTCCTCGGGGGTCCTCTCAGCTTTAGAGGCTTCGATACTTGTGGTGTAGGGCCAATGTCCCCAAAGTTACAGCCCTTTGGCTCTAACTTGACCAAGAACTTTCGGGAATCGAAGCTCGTCAACACTCCTATTGGTGACTGTGGCTATTGGACGTCTTCTCTTCATATTTACTCCAGACTGCCGTACTTTTCCACCAGTCCCTCCTCAGTGGCTTCACTCTTTAGAATTCAAGGCTTCCTATCAGCAGGTACGTGATTAAAAATAACATAAATTACTAGTTATCTTGCGTTGCGGTATCTAATTTATCTCGAAGTAAATGAAAACCGTGTAACTTGACTTGTTTTAAAAAATCAGTCTTACTTCCTTGGGACATATTTTTCAATTTTGATATTGTTCAGCAAATATTAGGAAGAATCGGGTTTAATTAAGGCTTATCATTGCTAACTTGAAAAGGATTCGTGACAACATTTGGGTAGATACTTTACAATCTAGAAGCTGAGGAGGGGGGGGGGCTACACTACTCTTAAATGTATATAGAAATATGCTTTTGTGCTTGGTGAAAATAGTCACAGATAATGCAATACTTTGGTTGAAATCCCAATCAATTAAAGACAGAATGCGCATTCTTGAAGGTTTAGTACTTTAGAACACCCCTCATTAATTTCCAACCAATGAGATACAAAGGGTTGTTAAATTCTAGTTCATCTCTAGTATAATATGAAGGAATCTTATCAGCCCTCACGTATGGGAATAAAGAAAAACGATTTATTATGAACTTGAGATTAGGGCTAGTATAGAAATTACGAATGTAGTCAGATAAAAACAGGTGTAGCTCAACACCTTTTTGTGACCCATACATCAATATATATATTATATCAGTGTATTCGTAACTAGTGAGACTATGCTATTCTATGTAAACTTTCTCAACTAGTGATCTTTTTCAGATTTGTAATCAAAAAGTTTAAAGTAGCATTTAAGAAATTTTCAACATTTAAGATACAGTTGGGCTGTATCATACAGCCTGTATGAGATGGGGTTAATCTGGTTAATTAATGATCAGTAATCCTACCTATTATTCTTCTTCTCTAACCGGAACGTAGTCGAGTCTACAACTTTGGCTGGTAATTAGTATAATTTGGGCAGTTAATATGCGATTTTTGCTCATTTTTATATGCACCATAATGAATATGCTTATCTTACTTATTTCAACAATTCATCTACTACTCGCAAGTATATCCGAATACTCTATACTCGGTGAGATTTGAAGAATTTATAGATCCTATCAAAAAATAGCAAAGCAAGAAATAAAATGAATAAATCTCGGAGGATTCTGCATTTCACATGCACAAATTAGTAATTTTTCGGCAAAATTTTCCATTTCTTTGCTTTTCTCATGTTTTTTAACCAATTTATAAACACCCACCTTCTTTCTATATGAATTTGTCAATAATTTCTTCTTTCAACTTGTAAAAAATTTTGTAAACGTGATTTATCGAACAGTCTTAATACCCCAGCTAAGCTTGAAATAATTATACATGTCGCCTTTTTTATCTTGGACAATAAAACTCTAATGTGATCTAACGAATTTAGGATCAACCTTGGATGAGAATTTCTTGAAGAGATCTCTCAAGGAAAACCTGAATGAAGTATACTCCTCCTCTCGACTCTCAACGGGTCTCGGATTGACCCTCAAGTTTGCTGGAACGGTTCGAGTTGAGCTCAACTACTGCTTCCCTTTGACTCACCATCAGCGAGACTTTGTCCATCCCGGCCTTCAATTCGGCTTTGGATTCATTTATAACTAATCAATCAACCCGCCTTGAAAATAGAACCTCTTTTATTTTAGATGTTTTTAGAATATATATTTAATCCTTTTCACGGATAGTCGAGCAGATAAAAACTATATTTTCTTTAAAACAATCTATCCACTTTTTGAGGCCCTGATAACTTCCAGGTAGAAAGTGGTAATGACCCTTTATATCTTGATTTAACATTTTACAGGTAAAAACCCAAAAGGTTCTGTAACTTGATAGATTTCATTGTTTGCGTTTCTATATGGACTCCATATCATGGAGGGTTTAGTATAAATTAATATTTGAACGATTCTCATTGGTTTGCTAAATTAAAAAACTAAAACAGCCATTGACAATCGTTCAAAAATTATTTTATACCAAACCCTTCATATTAGAAACGCAAAGAATTAAATCTATCAAGTTACCGAACCTTTTGGGTTTTTTTACCAGTAAAATGTTAAAAACCTCAGCATAATTTAAATTTTTTAAGCGTAAGCTATTAACCCATAAGCTTGAATTTTAATTTCTCAATGCAAAATTAGTTTTGTCATTCTCAACTGCACACCTTTCATTCACTTGGTAAAAATATTAATTTTCATGCAAAAATAAATTTCAGTTGACTATTGCATGACTGATATTTATCGTTGACTGTCTTAATTTCATCAGACTCATGAAGTCACCTGATTGTTTCCCCAGAATTAATCAACCTTCTCGTTTTGAAAGTGTATCAGGATTTATCTTAACAAATTAAACTAGATACATTAATTAAGACAAATATTTGAAGAAAATGTGGTTTATTTATCATTTAATTAATTTCATCTAATTTGCTTGAGTAAATGATTATTTATAGGATTTATTTAATATATAGTAGTATGTATATTATACATTAGGCTAATTTATATATAGTAATACAATTTAGTGTGCAATAGTAGATATTTTTAAGTTGAATTATATTGTCTTTGATCCTACTCTGCTAGGAGTACTAATTTAGTACTACTAAATCAATGAAAGAATAATCTTTGATACAAAATTAATATTTGGTAATTAAAAACAAAACTTTCATAAGTAGCAGGTTAAGGAATCAACAGGAGCGTACAATAACGAATATCAAGAATGTGCTTCCCCAGGCTTACCAGTGACCCGTTTAAATTCAGTCATGTTAGTTGTACTAATCGAAGAACCGAGGAGTCCAATATAAGTAACCTCAGTAGATTCATCCTCGTCATCGAGTTGATTCGAGCCGATGAAGATGGTGAGACTGTCCAACTTTTGGAATTTCACCTGTTTCAGATCTAGAATATTCTTCTCGAGATCCTCAACTGTCAACTCAAAGTCTTGGACTCCAACGGAGCTCTCACAGACGTCAAAGGAAGGTGTTGTTGGTTGATTGACGAATAATTTCACCATCTTGGGCCCATTCTTTGCTGGCCCTCTAATAATCAGGTTGGACATCTTCACGAATTGATTAAACTTGATGTAATAGATCAATTGGGCGTCAGCATCTGAAATAATCTTTGTTTTATTCTTCTCGAAAATCTCTCCAATTCTACTTTTGTTGCCTTTAACGTTCAAGCATTCAATGTTTTGGTTGTCAACAAATCCCTTGAGGTTATACCCATCTAGGCCGATAAGCTCGTCGTCTTTTGGGGTGGATGAGGAGATGATCTCTTGACACTTTTGGGACAATAGTTCAGGATCTGAGAGAGACAACTTTTCCACAAGGTTGTTGTTGCGCAAGAAGACAAATGTGGGCAAGGATTTTATTCCATATTTGGCGGCTGTAGTTTGGCACTTATCCACATCGATTTTTATGAAGTAGACATCTGGATATGTTGATGAGAGTTCTTGGAATTTCGGAGCGATTCTCTTACATGGGCCACACCATGTAGCGGAAAAGCAAATAACCATCGAGGCATTCTTATCAATGGCACCCTTAGCGACAATCAAGGCTTGAGAGTCGTCCTCTGGCGTATGATAAGGCATTGAATTAATACGAGTTGAAAATTTTGAATTAATGACTAATTTCAAACACCATCTTGAGAGAATCTTGAGGTTTTATCGAATCAATTACTGTTTACTTGACTTTGAAAATAAATTGAAAAATCTTAAATTCTAAAATGAACAAATTTGATGATCAAGTTAATTCAATAATAGATGAGCATCAAAAGTAAATTATAAATTTCACTGAAAAGTTCTCTATTAGATTCCGAAACAATTTACAGCAGTTTGAGTATTCTACAAGCAGAAATAAAAGAGGATATACATAAAATTAAAGAGAGTCCCCTAATTGGCGTTGATAAAAAAATGAGAGCATTTGTATTAATTCAAATTGATTCTCTCGATACAAGAATTTATACAGGATTAAATATTGAGATTATATCTCGGACAAAGAATCACTTTATTCTATTCTTTTCACAAAAATATTCCCAATTTGATGATTTGGTAAAAATTTCAAAGAATCTTAACTGCATTTTTGTACAAGCTTCATTTGAAGATGCTCTAAACAATTCCGTGTATGAATATAATTTATTTGAGAATTTTGATCAACTAATTATTATTCTGTCAAAAAATAGCATTGACCGTTACATAATTGGCTTCAAATACTTGCTGCATAAGTTATTGGATAGAGAGGACTTCCAGATTTGCATTATTGACTTGTGCACTAAACCGATAATCATAAGCAAAGACTTTAAATCGAATAGATGGTGGATTTATCACCGACCGAATCTCGAGAAACCAGAAAATATGCAGAGCTCCATGGTTTTCTCACTTGAAGCTCATTTATTAAAGTTGAATGTCAGTTTATATTTATTAATCAGTCTAAGAGTATTTACGACATGTGAAAAAATCTTGAAAAATAAGGCGCTTCAAGCTCAAAAATGCTTTTTAATCTATTATATATAATCGTGAATTAAATTATAATATTTAAGGATGTAGAAAATCAATTGAAGAGGAAAATATTCTTAAAGAATACAAAAAACTTGGCCAAAGAAAACGCTACAAAATTTATCAAAGAAAAATTGAAATATTCAACATCAAAAGACTGGCTCAAGAATAATGGTTACATAGCTAAGAAGCACTCTGTATATGAAAGTCTTGCCAAGTTTGCACACAAAGAAGTATCCGGGAGGATAAGCGTACTGAACTCTTCTGTGACAGCCAAAACACATGAAAAGTTAATGCCCAGCATTCTTTGGAAAGATGGTCAGAAGCGACATATTTATTTTGATGATAGACTTGTCGAGAATTGTCTAGCGGAATCAAAGTATTTAGTGAGTAGTATCTTTCTTACGAATAAGCCCTATTTTGTAACGTTTTATAGGAAGTTCTTTTGAAGAGACGTCTACTCTGGATTCAAGAGACTCTCAGAGACTCAACAAGCCATGTTACATTCGGCCGGATAACAGTAGAGAATACAGTCTTGGTCTTAGATCAAAATCTCCTCTTGGAAAATGAATCATTTCTGAATTATTTTGAAATCTTTATTCATGAACAAATTGTTTGTAGTTTTGTAAAAAAACTGTCCATCAAATACCTTTTGAAAGATGTTATCAGTTTCAATGAACCAAGTCTAGAGTATACAAGGCGAATCTTGGATTACTTCACAACTGACAATGCAACAGCAATTCCTTTCAGTAGATCAATTATGTAAGAATTACCTTGGAATAATTGATCTCATAAATTGAAGAGAGATCTGAGAATAGGTTAAAAATCTAATTTCTACTCAAGAGAGCGATCATTTTAAAATTTTCTTTTTAAATCCCTCAAGAACTATTTTTGTTTAGAAGCTATTTGGATCATGTATGTAATAACCCGAAAGAATACAGGAGGCAAAACATCGGCCTAAACCTCTTGACAAATAAACCTCCAGATCCAACGCTCATGCAGAGTATTGAAAAGTATTCAAACACTCTCGATAAACTATACAAGGTCAAATTTCAAGTCAATTTGATAATCCTTGTAACAAAGGAATGGACACTTCAAGACTCTTTGAATGAATTAAATGGGGAGAACTTTTCAATCAGAGTTCATGTTTCTAATGGAAGTCAAATGATTTATTCTGACGACAAAGAAGAGATTGAGATGAATCTTAAGGAGACTTTGGAGAATATTGAGGATTGTAAAAAGTTCCTAGAATTCCACAGAAAGCATATCTCTTCCAATAAAACAGTATTATAGTGATGGATGAGAAAATATAATTAACAGAAATATGTAGCGCTTTTCTAATAGCTTAGAAAACTCTTCAAGGTTATCCTACAAATAAATAAACTTTTTCAGGGTTCAACTCTAGGAGTTTTTTTCAAGGGCACATAAAACAGCCGAAAAAAATTATTGGGAAGTATTTGGAAGAAAAATAAAAAAATTTTACTATTTATTTTCGTCAGATTAGATTTTCATAGAATACATTTCTATATTTAACCTCGGGAGAAATGGGATAAAGATGGAAACGAGGGACTCCCAATCGACGGAGTAACAATGCAGGGATATGCAAGATCGATTTTCGACCATAAAATTCATAACAACGATAGAAAATAGCCGTATTTCGATCCAGTCAACTAAACCTTGAACGGTCAATCTACAGAATGACTATAAATTAAACACACATTTTAAGGTATTTGTAAAAATAAATCCTTTAGTTTAAAACTGACTTGAATCTTGCAAGAACAATTCCTAGAGATGTTTCAACCAATCAGGTCTCATCAGTAGGACCATATTCATCGACTTCCTCCGCTCGCTATGTCTAATGCCAATGCACTAACCTGATAGCCTATCAGTGCCTATTAGTGCATCAGTGATAGGTCGAAATCGGTCTGGGAATAGTTCTTGCTCAAAATGTATTTAAATTTGGGTTGCTCTAGTTATTATGATGATCGAGAATGAAGAACTCATCATCCGAGTTTCCTGATCTCATAATAAGCTACAAATAAAAATGTCTAGCCACAGACTTAATAATTATCTGAACAATTTTAGAATCCAACATATTTTTTAGAATTCAATAACCATTCAAATAGGCTTTTTAAGTGTATATTCATATTTTTTATTTAACAAAAGATGTCACTTCTTCATGATTTCGAAAGTTTTTCAGCGAAATGTGATGCTCTAGGGATCAGAAGAGGTCATAATCGAAAGTAGCGAGGTCTAAACTGTCTAAAAGATACGGGCAAGACTTTCAATCATAGCGCAGCTATTTTTTGTTTCGACTCCGGAGAAAAGTAAGGACGTTTCATGTTGTAAGGCGAGATTTCTTTGCCGACGAAATTTCGCTATGAACACTGTCAATGCCCTTGTCACCGAGTCACAATAAGTTGCAGAGAAATTTGTTAGCATAATATTCTTTCTGAATTGACTTTTCAAACACAGGAAATCCCTCTTAGATTTTTATTCGCCTTGTTCTATTGGAGTAGAATATCCACTTTTGATTTGCGGGGATAGTGCGTACAAGGAAATTGTCTTAATGCACTCAAATCTTCAGCTGTCTACAAATCTCAACCCTTCAATTTAGTTCAATATTTAACCTCCAGAGGTTGATCGTTCTGCAATAATAATGAAGAATTTTTGGGACTTGCTTGATCGTTACCATCTTCAGCTGTCTTTAAAATTTGTCTCTTTATAAAACTGTAAAAGTAGAAGAAAAGAACTCAGATGGTTAAGACTAAGAGGGTAAACTCAAATTTAATATGACCCAAACATTAAAATTAACCACTCATTTCCATAATAACTAATTTAGAGATTATTATTATTATCAATAAACAATCTTTACAATTTCAGGCTCCTTGTCTAGCAACTTTCTTGTGACAATTGGTGATGATTTACACTTTCTCGGGAATTTCTTTTCCCACTTCTTAAAGTTATTCAGATCCGGACAATAATCGAATTCATCGCGTGCTTCAAATTCAACTTTTTCACTGTCTACCTTTGAAGGGACTTTGGCAAACGTCAAATATCCGACTTTGCTTGAAATCTTTGATATGGCAACGCGTTCAGTCAATTTACGATTAAGTCCGTCATTTAGATCATAGGGACTCATCACTAAGAATGGGACTTCTTTGATTGTCTCTTCTTTGATTGTTCTTAAAATTTCGTCAACAAATTCTTCTAGCTGAGTTAAATTGAAAATTATAGAATATGTGAAGAATATTTGAAGTCAATTGCTGAAAAACCTTTATAAACTTATGCATAAGGTCATACAAAAAATCAGGTATGTCTTGGAATTATTGCAATAAATCTTTTAGAAGAGAATTAAAATTTTGATTAAAAGTACCATAGAAGAGTCTTTGCAAATTTCTTTTTTTACGAATGAAATCTTACGTCTTCTGTGCTGGTCAAGTAGAAATATAAGAGCTTCATTTTTCCATCCTTTTTGTCGATAGTCATAACTTTCCAAAAATTGTAATATCCTAGGCCATTGAGCTTACCATTCATGTAAAAGTCTAGAACTGGATGCTTGGAGAATAGGAGGAACTCTTCATGGTAGGATAATCCACTATCAAACTCTTGTGCCATATAAGGGAATCCCAAGTGATAAAATAGAGCACCCATCGTTAAATCTCTGTAGCACCCGAGCATATTTGCAGATTCCAGAACAATGAAATCAACGTAGTTTAGCTTCGAAATAAATTCTAAAATGAAAAGGATTTAGAAAGTCTTTTAAAGTTTACCTTGAGGAAATCGACAGGACTTCTCAATGTGCCCATCATAGCCATCTTCTTTAGTGACGATTTCTCGATCAAATTCATCATTCACTTCTCCATTCAAGAATTTCATTTGTAGTTCACCAATGAAGAACTTCATTCCGTCCGAATTATCCTCTTTCGAAGGGGTAATCGTCGCATTGATGCCACACTTGTACCTTTGGCCTTGTAGGCAAGGCAATTTCTTATCACCTCTTTTACTTGTATCGAATTGAATTAGCCCGAGTTTTTCGCAAACCAATGTGTCTGTGTAGCAACTTGGGAACCATATGCTGCTCGGAGGTTCACTAGCTAGGACCTGTGAGATCAGAATGAAAAGGAAGAAAAAAATCATTTTCAAATGGCCACAAAAAGATATCTTATTTATATTAATAATTGTATACGTGATTTTCGAAACTTTCATAATTTCTAGTGTTCAAATTGATTAAAATTAGAACAAAATTCTAATATTTGAATTATTTTTAAGGTATGGAGAGACATTTACATAAGTTTGTCCAGAAATAAATCTAGGAGTAAAACTTTAATGAACTCTTTTTTAAAGCTTGTTACTATCGAAAAAAATCTTAATATAATTTTGATAGAAAGTATTTCTATATTGAACCTCGGGAAAAATAGGTTGTACAATAGGGAAGTTTCTTTGCACATCTTTGAAGATGGAATTGAAGGACTCCCAATCGACGGAATAATAATAGTTGTAACAAGGGGGTTTGACAAGACGTTTCGG
>JJOG01000952.1:0-11696 GCA_000715275.1 Gyrodactylus salaris
GCCCGAGCTTGGCCGATGTGTATTTGGTGCCCCAAGTCGAGAGCGCACGGCGCTTCAAAGTCGACCTCACGCGCTGGCCACTGATTGCCGCAGTGGAGGCGGCGTGTTTGCAGCTTGAGGCGTTTCAAGCCGCTGCGCCGCTGCGTCAAGCCGACGCGAACTAGTTGAGTTATTGCGTTGCTGGCTTCACAGCGACGCTGTGAAGGGGTGTGTCGCAGCCGAAGGCAAGTAGCGCCTTGCATTATGTTGATTTTTAGTGATGGTTTTCCTATGCATTATTTAAGCAGAAATTAACTTACCATATCTTTAATCATATAAATAGGGTAGGCGCAATGGCTGTAATTTCCGTACCGACGTTAAATTTAATAAGTGATACAGGGGCGGGGAACGCTGATGGCATCACGTACAACGGACGAATCCGTGTACAAGGTTTGTTGCCTGGTGCGAGCTGGGCCTACAGCACTAATAATGGATCGAGCTGGACCACCGGTGCGGCGGGTACGCCAGTAGGTCTGAGCTCGCTCACCCAAAGCATGTTGGGAGCCTCGCTCAACGGGGGGTCTATGGGCGGGACGTATGCAGCGACGGTGGCGTCGTGGGATACCAGCGTTGCTGGCGTGATCACCGCATGGTTGTTGATGTATGACGGCAATACCTACACCAAAGGGGTGAAGGTGGAGTTCTCAAGCAGCGCTTCTGGCGCTTTGCAAGTCAAGGCCTTGGGCACAGCCTATGTCAACGGCAATCATCTGGGCGACTGGGACACCACGGCCAATTACAGAAACACCAGCCAGCCCGTGGCAACCAACGCAAGTAACTGGGGCTACGGCGTTGAGCGTCTCACGGTCTTGGGCGTGAGTGTGAGCAGCAGCTATTTGAGTACAGCGGCAACAGGGGTGAACGTGACCGACTACGGGTTTACATTGCCTGAGGGGAGCTATAGCGCGGCGAACTTAAAGGTACGCCAAACAGATCAGGCAGGCAACACCAGCGTGATTGCAAGCGGTGTGGGAGGCCTCAGCACCTTGGTGGTGGACACAACAGCGGCCACCCTGAGCAGCACAGCACCGACGACCAGTAAGACGACGCTTGCGGGGACGGCTGGCGACAGCGCAGGCGAGACGATTGTGTTGACGGTGAGCTTTGACGCAGGCGTGCAAGGCTTGACGGGGGGTGCAGACAGCACGATCTTCAAGCTGGCGGGCAGTGGCGTGAGCGCTGCGTGGTCAGGCGCCAACGGGGCGGCGACGCGAACACTGACCTACACCGTCGCAGCGGGACAAAACGGTCAAGTCACGATTGACGAGGTCGCGCTCAAGGCGGCCTTGGTGGCGGGGGTGTCAGACGGTGCGGGCAACGCATTTAACTACACGGCAAACAATGGCACGATTGGCAACATTGACGCGGTGGCATTGCCTGTGGTGGACACCACAACGCCACTTTCGCCGTCGCTGAGCTTGATCGCCGACACGGGGCGCAGTAATTCGGATGGGCTGACTAAGAACGGCTACGTACGCGTTATCGGTTTAGAGCAAGGGGCGGGCTGGGAGTACAGCATTAACAGTGGATCTACTTGGAGCGTTGGGACCAGTACGCTGATCCGTTTGGGCTCTCTCTCGCCCAGCATGGTGAGTGCTTCGCTCAATGGTTTGGGCGTGGGCGCTAGCAGCACGGCAACCGTTTCGTCATGGAATGACCGCGTTGCTGGCGTGATCACTGCATGGCTGTTGATGTACGACGGCAGCTCCTATACCAAAGGGGTCAAGGTGGAGTTTTCAACCAGCGCTTCTGGCACCTTACAAGTCAAGGCGCTGGGAACGGGTTATCTTAGTGGCAACCATCTGAGCGACTGGGATGCCCACGCCAGCAGTATCAACACCAGTCAATATTTAGCGAGCAGCAGCAAGACTTGGGGCTATGGTGTTGAGCGACTCACTATTTCCGGCGTGGACGTGAGTAGCGGTTATTTTTATTTATGGACTTCGCCAACAGCCATTTCGGTGTCAGGCTACGGATTCACTTTGCCAGACGGCAGCTACAGCGCCTCACAGGTGCAGGTGCGTCAGATCGATGGTGCAGGAAACCGAAGCGCTACTGCCAATTTGAATACCAATAGCTTAGTGGTTGATTCGGTCGTACCGCTTGCGCCAGTGCCGACGTTGGTTTTTGATACGGGGAGCAGTAGCACGGACGGTGTGACCCAAAAAGGCTTGGTGCGTGTGCAAGGCCTAGAGTCAGGCGCGAGCTGGGAGTTCAGCACCAACAATGGCGTGACGTGGACGGCATCTCCCCTCATATCGCTCAGCACACTAGTGCCGAGCATGGTGAGTGCTTCCCTCAATGGTTTGTCTGTGGGGCGTAGCGCTGCGACGATATCGTCGTGGGACACCAGCGTCGCTGGCGTGATTACCGCGTGGCTGTTGATGTACGACGGCAACACCTACACCAAAGGCGTGAAGGTGGCGTTCTCAAGCAGTGCTTCTGGCGCCTTGCAAGTCAAGGTGCTGGGAACAGGCTACCTCAGCGGGAATCATCTGAGCGACTGGAGCGCCAACCTTGGCAGCATTAATACCAGTCAGTATTTAGCCACCAGCGCAAGCAACTGGGGCTATGGCGTCGAGCAGCTGACGGTGCGCGGTGACGCGGTGAGTAGTGGCTACTTGACGACAAGTCCGTCCACGGTGTCGGCCTACGGCTCGGTTTTTACATTGCCTGATGGTCGCTACAGCGGTTCACAAGTACAGGTGAGGCAGATTGACAATGCAGGCAACCAAAGCCCCGTGGGTAGCATCAGCTTGGCAAGCGTCACTGTTGATTCGCACACCCCCGCCGCCCCCACACTTTATTTGAACAGCGACACTGGGAAAAGCGCCTCGGACGGCGTGACCCGTAACAACAAAATAATTGTTCAGGGCTTAGAGGGGAACACCCGCTGGGACTACAGCCTCAACGGCGGCGTGAATTGGATAGCCGGCACGCGCACAACGCTCGGCTTGAGCGCACTCAGTCCTGCCATGCTGAGCGGAACGATTGGCGGCTTTCTCACCACTGCTGGCGCTTTCACGGTGGCGACGTGGGATACAAGCACGCCTAACGTGATCCGCGCTTGGTTGATATTGACAGAGGTTGGGGGTATCGCAACCAATGGGGTCCAGGTTGAGTTTTCAGAGCCAACGCCAGGAGCGATTGCTGTGAAAGCGCTGGGGGCGGCTTACGTCCAAGGCAATCATCTGGCTGATTGGGCAACGACGGCGAAAGGCAGCCTTTTTCTCGTCACAAGTGATAACGGTTTTGGCCTCGGCGTTCAATCATTGCGAATCAATGGGGCCAAAGCGCTTTCAGGCTATGTCCCTAGCGCACCAGCGGTGCTGAACTTAAATAGCTTTAGCTTGCCAGATGGCACATTTGACACCGCACAAATTCAGGTTCGCCAGATTGGGCAGGCTGAGAACCCAAGTGCCGTTGGTGTTGGCGTTGCAGGCTATCGCGCTTTAACCGTGGACGCAGCACTGAGTATCAACATCGTGAGTGCAACGGGTGGCGAGGATGGCACGCTCAACCCAGGAGATGTGCTGACCTTGAGCGCTTCTTTCAACCAGTTGATTACGGTGACTGGCACCCCTCAGGTCTCGCTCGTGATTGGTAACAAGCATGTGCTGGCGACTTATATTGGGGGCAGTGGCTCGGACACGCTCAAATTCCAATACACCATTAGCAGCGGGCAAATCGACAGCAACGGCATCAGTATTCCTGAGAATGCAGTCCGTCTCAATGGTGGCAGTTTGCTTGATTCATCAGGTAAACCACTTGCAGATACAAGTAATCGCGCCACGCAAGACCAAACAGCTTATAAGGTCCTGCCTAGCGGTGTCGTTTCTAAGGGACACGTTGTTTTTGAAGAATATTTTAGAGACACGAATAGTTGGTTCTCCACGTTCGAGCGGGCAAGCACGTTAAATCCAGGACAAATCGATATTGTTCAAAGTACTGATAAGCTGGGTTTGAATTTAACTTCAGCCCCGTTGGGGGGCGAGAACTTCATGGTAGCCAATACAGGGGACTATCTTAAAACGCCATGGGTTAAAGATACGCTGATTAATTTGTACGCAGGAAAAACTTATGAGTTAAGTTTTTACGCAGTAGCAAGCAATCCTAGTAGTACCGCTTTTCAATTGGGAATGACGATAAACAATGTAGGTTGGTATTTGGATTCTTCTCAAAATGTGAGCCGATATTGGAAAAAGTATGCCGTTCAATGGACTCAGGAAAATTCAGAACTTAACGGTAATCGTGCATGGATTAGCCTTGATAGCGAATACATGTTCTATGTTAAATCCGGGGACTTTGCAATTGGAAATATTGTTTTAAAAGACATTACCAAATATTACAATTTCCAAGAGAACTTCTCTGGTAACGCTTGGGCGAGTGCGTATTCTGCGAGTTCTGCACCTGGTTATGGTGAGAGAAAGGTTGTTAGTGCATGGAGTCAATGGGGAATGAATTTGGCCTCAGGGCCTGCTGGCACAGTCAACTTCTTGGTATTAGATGGGGCCAATGACCAGCGCTATTTTTGGAAGCTTGTTGACCAAAGCTTTGAGCAGGGTAAAGAGTACACGCTGACATTCTATGCAGCGGGTAGCAGCTTAAATCCCCCCAGAGTTCAGCTCTCAATCGCCGGCGACGATGTTGGCAGCGCTGTTTCCGTGTCTCAAAACGGGTGGAATGAATACAAAATTGTTTGGGTTGCATCCAAAACAGTACTGAGTCAAGATTTAACACTGCGTGATTTGGAAACACAAAGTGCGGGTAACGATTTGGCAATTGGAAACATCAAGTTATTCGATGAAGTTAAATTTACCGAAGAAAATTTCAAAAACAAACTCAACCTTGAAGCCGCCGTTGAGAGCAATATTAGCCACTTTCAAAACTCAGCAAGTAGCAGCCGCGACGCATTGCTGTTGGGTGGCAACTTTTTTGGACAAGAGCGAACACCACTGCTGAGCGAGCACTTCGACAGCACTATTTGGAGTTCAAGCTATCAAAGAAATTCAGCCCTAAGTGCAGGGTCTGCGACTGTTTTGAAGAGTTTCAATCAGTGGGGGTTTGATCTTCAGTCGGGACCATCGGGCGACGAAAAATTCTTAATGGTGGACGGTAGTGCAGACGCCAGCCGAGCATTTTGGAGCCTTGCTGGCGTTGATCTTGACGCAGGTAAGACCTATACAGTCACGTTTTATGTGGCGGCCTCTAATCTCAATAAGCCAAGAATCGACATTTCCGTCGAGGGCGGCAGTGTGGGTATTGTGGATGTGAGAGGTGACTCTGCATGGAGTCGCTATTCCTTGACGTGGACCGCCACGCAAACGCAGCACAATGCAAAAATCCAATTTAAAGATTTAACCACGCAAGCGGCTGGCAATGATTTTGCGGTTGGGCAAATTGAGCTATTTGGTGATTTGCCGCGCGATATTGACGCGCAAACGACTAGAAATTTTCGCAACCTAGAAGATCGTCATGTGTTTTATGCACAAGACTTCTCGGGAAGCAATTGGGCGACAAGCTATAAAGGCGGCTCCTCGTTTGGGCCCGGCAGCTTGCATGTTGTTTCTAGTTTGACCCATTGGGGGCTTAATTTATCCTCCGCACCCGCAGGCACAAGTCAATTTATTATGATTGATGGCGCGACAGACGCCAGAAAGATGATTGAGCTTTCATTGCCCTCCTATGTCCAAGGTCGAGAGTACACCTTGAGCTTTTATGCGGCAGCCAACGATCTCAACACGCCTAGCATCAAAATCACAACGGGTAATGTGCCGGGGAGCTCAGAGGTTTTAATTGGTGATTTAATAGATATTAAAGGAACGGCTTGGACAAAGTACACGGTGACGTGGACGGCAGCGTCAACAGTGACCAGCCCCAAACTCTATTTTTATGACCAAACCACGCAGAGCTCGGATAATGATTTTGCGATCGGTGCGATTAAAGTTTATGAATCAAAATCGCATGAGCTAGAGCAATCGGGGTTTGTTAAGGTGTTTGAGCAAGGGTTTGCACCTGGCTCAGCACCCTATACAAGTGCCTACACGAACGGGCTTGGCGGTGGTGGGACCTATCAAATTAGCCAAGCCTTTCAAAATTGGAATCTACACTTGACAGGCTCCGCAGACGCTGACGGTCGATTCTTGATGGCTGATGGCTCGTCAAACAGCAACCTCAGTTTTTGGGCGCAATCGGCATCGGTGCTCTACGAAGGGCTGAGCTATCGGTTGACATTCAGCGCAGCCGCAAACTCAGGGCCAGCGGTGCAGTTCCAGTTGAAAATTAACGGCCAGACGGTTCAAAATGCCGTCTCTATTAATAACGATGGTTATTGGCACACCTATGAAATTGAGTGGGTTCAAAGCACAACCCAGCGCGATGCAAATTTGGCGCTGTTCGATTTGGCAACCAATTTAGCGGGCAATGACTTTGCAATTGATAATATTGCGCTGTTGACGTCGGCCACATTGCTCCAGCAAACCTTAGACACCCAAAACGCAATTAAAAATACAAGCCTTGCGGTTGTGCCGTGGAGTAGTGCTTATGCGCAATCCAGTGGTTTAGGCGAGGGGCAAGGAAATATTGTCTCTCACATCAATCAAAATGGTCTTAACCTTTCAAAAGACACAGACGGTGACGGAAGTTTTGCCGTCTTTAATGGCGCACCCAATGCATCGACCGCTTTTTGGAGCTTCACTGGAACACCGTTAGCGCAAGGCGCAAGTTACCGTGTGACTTTTGATGCTGCTGGCAGCGCATTGAACCCCGCCATGCTGGCCTTAAAAATTGACGGTGTGACGGTCGGCAATGCGGTGAGCTTGCAAAGCACTTCTTGGACGACGTATCAAATCAACTTTATCGCCCCTAGGAATATTCAAGCCTCTGAGACGATTTCGCTGGTTGATTTAACGACTAATGCACAGGGAAATGATTTTGCCGTTGACGCAGTAAAACTTAGTTCAGTCAATACCGCGCCAGCTGACTACGATATTAATGATGCGAAGTTTAAAACGCTCAAAGACAGGATCGACTCCTTTGTGCTAACTGCGAAAACTGCAGATGATTTTTCACAAGGCATCAACAGCGTATTTGATGGAATTAAACTGGTTGGTCCTACATCGTTTGATCGCCCCTCCGAATTAACTGAGTTGGTGATGGCGGATCGTTGGACCTTGATGGCCAGAAATTACTGGTTGTCGTATGGATTTGATGCAACGATTGGCGCCAGAATCGATGCAATGGCATCGCACCAGCCCGCAGATACGAGTGCCGCCGGATCACAAATTACAGCCATTCAAGCTAAAAAGAAGTTTTTGGGAACAGTCGGTAATTTTGTGGGGTACGACTGGTATCAGGCAACGATGTGGGCCTTTGGACAAAGATTAAATAGTTTTAAAACCACGGGCAATCCAGATGCTGACGCCAAGGCTATTTTGCAATTGGCGATTAACTCCAGCTTCGTTTTTGGGCGACTATTCATTTGGACAGGCGCCATGCTTACGACATTGAAGGCGACGCCAGAAGATTGGGGGCCCAATGGTGTAAAAGGACTGAGTGCATCCATTGGCTTTTCGATTGCAGCTTTGACGCGCTTGGCCAGTGTTGCCGTGGTTGGCTTGGATATTAAGGCCGCCGCGAATATGCCCAATGGGTTGCAAAAAGACTTGGCCATTGCCAAGGCCTCGGCTGATTTACTCTCTGCGATCTCAGGAGCAGGTACTAACATAGCGATTGCACTCACGTCGGCGGCAGTGGGCGCAAATGATTTGGCCAATATTGGTATTTTTAGTGATGCGATCAGAGTTAAATTTAATGCAAACAAGGCGGGCTTTCAAAAAGCGGCGGCTGTTCTAGGAGGTATTCAGGCGCTGTCTACGGTGATTTCCACGGCGGTGACCTTGAGTAACCCCAATCTACCCGAAGATTACAAGGCGGCGCTGGGCGCCGAGCTCGCCGTTGGCTTGGTAGGCGGCATAGGTGCGACGATCGCAACCATCAAGATCGGGCAGCAAATCGCCCTCAAAGGTGCAGCCAGCGTTACCGCTGTGGCTGGATTAGGCGTATTCACATTGCTGGCGTCTTTAAATCCATTGACCATTTATACGATCGTCAAGTCGTATGAACAGGCGGGTCAAATGCAAGAATTAGCCAATATGCTTGGGAGGCAAGACACCTACAGCGGCGATCAAATATTGGCCGATTTATTCCGCAAAAAGGCTGATCTAGAAGTTGGTATCACGGCCATTCAAGTGGCGACGGGTATCGCTTCTGTGGCCATTGAAGCGCTGATTGGCACAGGGATTGGCACCATTCCTGGTATTGTTGCGCAGGTGTTCTTAGGCGTAATCGCTGGTCTTTTGGAGGCCGTGCGTCAGCCCTTACTCGATCAGTTTGCCGCAGATGCTAAAAGGCAAATGCTGGAAGAATCGGGTGGAGATTTATTGCTTTACTTTGAACGCGCCCATCTTTCAAAAATTGCGGAATATATTAAAAACCCCAAAGTGCTAGAGTATTTCCAAAGTTTGAAATCCTCAACTGGTGCTGATAATATTATTGGTATTCTCTCTACAGAGGATGATCCTTTAATGCGCCAACTTGGTGGAATTACAAGAACAACAGAATTTTTGCCGCTTGGCCATGTTTCGGTTTTAGGCTACTCAGGCCAAGAACTATCGGAAAGGCCTGAAAACATTGATCAAAACTCTGAGATATTTAACTTCTCAAGTAACTCGGGTTCCCAAAACATTACACTGTTAACACCCTTGCCCCCAAGGCTTGACCATACGGTGACAACCGTCAATGTGGGAAAAAATTCTTTTGCTGAAAAAATATCGGTTTTAGGTGTAAATGGCTGGACCTTCATTGATGGTGCGTCGGATACAACGATTAACGCTCAAAATATTATTGGCCTACATATTACTAGCGCCGAAAATAGTCTCTCATATCTTAATTTGAGCGATAGCAATGTGTTCGCTGTTACAAGTAAATTCCAAATGGGCGGAGGAAATGATTACGTCAAGCTCAATGAGTTTAAAAATATAGTGCAAGGCGGTGCTGGTTGGGATGTGGTGGACTACTCTGGGCTTAATGCATCAACCAGGTTAAGCATTCAATACAATAACGACGGCACAATCCGAGTTACAAAACACGTTCGTGACGTCGAAGTTGTTGCCAGTACAATCAGTTCACAAACGGTTACTTGGGGGAAAAATACACATCAAGTGGATTATCGTGATATTAAGAAAATTACTGTCGCATCGTTTGGCGGCGGGGAAAATGGAAATGGCAGCATCGTTGATACATTAACCGATGTTGAGTTGGTATTTGGTAGCCCTGGCCGTGATGATTTTTACGGCTCTAATCGTGATGAAACCTTTGAATTTGCTGCGGAGGACTATTACGTTGGCGGTGGGGGTACTGATATTGTTGATGTCTCTATATACGCTCAAAAAATAGCCGACGGCGGGCGCCCTGTTATTAATATTTTAAATAGCCATTTCCGTGAGGTCGAAGTTTTTAGTTTCGGAAGTCTAGGTGAGCAGGTTTCTGCCGACATGGGCGGGGCCACTTTTGTTTTGAATAAAGGTGATGATGAAATTAGTTTTGCTTCGTCTGTTCAGGAGGGTGTAACCATTGACGGCGGTAGTGGAAGTAATAATTTGACCGGAACTTTGGGGCCTGATAGTATTATTTCCAACACGTTGGATTCAGAGGGCGAATACGATACAGTCAATGGAAATATGGGCAACGATTTGTTCAAGATCGCCAAGTCAGGTAATTATCAAGGTGGCGAAGGAGAAGATATATTTTGGCTCAGTGGTATCGTCTCGACGGTTGCCTCGCTGACTGGGGGAAACATTTATCGCGACATAAGGATCGATGGTGGCGTTGGCTATAACGCGCTTTACACCAATGAAAGCTTCTATGCCGGAGCGAGTCCATTGGTGTGGAAGGGACGATCAGACACGCATAATTGGTTCGCTGAAAATGATCATATCTCGATTGTTGCCAATAATGTCAATGCCATTCAGGGGCAAAGTGGTAGCGATGTTTTCATCGACGAGTCAACGCTGTCAGATTTAAGCTTGGCAAATGCAAAGCTTTATTACGGCTCTGGCGGTATTGATTTTTATAACCTAAACTCAAGTACGCTTAATATTTTAGATTTCTCTTTAATGGGACCGGTCAAGCTTGAGTTGGCCGTTGGTAAAGATGAGTCTTATGATTTTTATAAGGGAACGTACGCGCCGAGCTATTACA
Organism: Gyrodactylus salaris; assembly: GCA_000715275.1. NCBI lineage: Eukaryota > Metazoa > Platyhelminthes > Monogenea > Gyrodactylidea > Gyrodactylidae > Gyrodactylus > Gyrodactylus salaris. Next base: position 10,300 of record JJOG01000952.1, read on the forward strand.
CAGATGCTGCTGGCAAATCTCTTTCAGTGACAAACTCAGTAGCACAAGTAGCCTTAACCTCTGACGATGACGTTATTTACTCAGTTGGTGGAAACCATGACTTGTTTACGGGTGCCGGTTTTGATATTGCATATTTGAAAAATTACAAAGGATTTGCAGATTTAGGTGCTGGCAATGATCGTGTTGAATTTGGTCTTGATGGGGCCGTGCTAAGCGGCGGATCTGGCAACGATTTGTTTGTCATAAATGACACTCTGACAAGTGCAGAGAAAATGGACCCCTACGGCTATGCGACTGTTTTCTTAAACACATCCGAATATGATCAGTTAAATTTGGTCCCGTCTCATAATCGACCAGGTGAGGTTGTTGTAAGGGCACAAGCATATGGTGGCAGCGCCTCTAGCATCTCATTTGGCGCAAGTTCATCCTCTTCTATTCGCTGGACGCGCAGCGGCAGTGATTTGTATGGGTTGTGGTCGGCTGAGGATGATAAAGATGCCCGAGTGCTCGGCGTTCTTGTGAATAATGCCAAGTATTTCTCGCCAGGTACGCAAGACATAATGGCTTCATTTTCGAACGGTAATCTCTACGTCTCTGAGCTATATAAAAACGCCTTGGAAATAGATTTAGAACTGTTTAAAACCGTTCAATCACTAGATTCGGACCTTAAAAACCTCAATGATGCAGGAAAAATCAACTTGGTAGACTTAGGGACAGGGTCGACCTATATTAATTCCTTGGTTTATTTGGCAACAACCTCCAATTTATATCAAGGAAACACGGTTATTTAAATCAATGAAGCTCATTCTAAAAAATGGCATTTTGTGCCGCAGTGCAGATGAAAACTTAAAAACAATTTTTTCAGATGTGTTGCTGTGCTGGCTTCACTCTTCATTGCATGTGGATTCACCGCTGCGGTTTTTCCATGACTATGTCTCTTCCGCAATTCGAGAGGGAACATTTGCCATTGTTTATAACGAGAGCGGGGGAGTCGCGGCCTACGTTTCTTGGGCTTGGCTCAACTTAAGTGCCGAAAGTAAATACATCAAGGACACAACCGCTTTGAGTGCGAATGATTGGCGCTCAGGGGATCGTTTATGGTTTATTGATTGGATCTGCCTTGACATTTCGCCCGCTTTATTGGTTCAGTACTTTCGGTCCAACGCGTTTGCCTTGTCGATGGGCCGGGCGATTCGTGTTAAAAAGCATAAAAAAGTTGGAATTATCAAAGAGTTTCTGGGCGTAGAGGTGAGCACGGAGATGCGTGACCAATGGCGTAGCCAGTTTTTACAAGACCATCAAATCGTGGGCTAATCCTTCTTTCAGTTTGAATGCTTTCTAAAAATTTACTCACCCCCGCCATGCGCGATGTGCTGGCCGCCATCGCCAAAACAGGC